>PVKA01006782.1:42380-81749 GCA_004027165.1 Ctenomys sociabilis | reverse complement strand
AATTATTGAATCTTTGATATAATTCAGCTACATAAATACCTGTAAATATAATATTATGTATGCACCTTGTACAATACCAAAACATTATGAAAACAGTTTGCAATGTATTATTTCATCGACTCTGTATGGTTATGGTGTTTTGAAACTGTCTGATTGACATTTGTATTTCAATGAAATAAAAATAAATGGAAAAAAAAAATAAATAAAAAATAAAAAAAAAAAAAAAAAAAAAAAAAAAAAAAAAAAAAAAAAAAAAAAAAAAAAAAAAAAATTTTATATGTTCTTGATACAACTTGGGTAATTCAAATGTATCTAAGAATCTGTCCATTTCTTCTATCTCCTCTACCTTATTAGAGTAAAAATTCTCAAAGTACTTGTTGATAAGCCTCTTGATTTGTGAAGATCTGTTGTGCTTTTATCTTTTTCATCCCTAACTATATGGATTTGACTTTTTTCATTCCTTTTTATGATAAGGTTGGCTAATGGTTTGTCAATTTTATTAATCTTTCAAAGAATGAATTATTTGATTCATTTATTTATTTTGAGCCTCAATTGCATTAATTTCTGCTCTTATCTTTATAGTTTCCTCCTTTGTCTGAGCTTTGGGCTTGATTTGTTCTTTCTCTAGAATTTTGAGGAGCAACATTAGTCTTTATTTGAGTTTGTTCTGTTTATCTGATGCGAAGGTTGCTGCTATTAATTTTCCTCTTATGATTGCTTTCATCACATCCCATAAATTCTAATATATTGTATTGGTATTATTATTTAATTGCAGCTATTGTTTAATTTCCTCTATGACCCTTTGGTTGTTCAGGAAGATATCATTTAATTTCCATGTGTTTACGGAGTTTTTATGGTTTCTTTTTCCACTAATTTTCAATTTCATTGCTCTCTGGTTCAATAATATTAGTGGAATAATTTCAGTGTTTTTGCACTTACTTAAGCATATTCTATTTGCTATTACATGGTCTATTATGGAAGACATACTATACATTACTGAGAAGAATGCATATTCTGATGCTGTGGAGTGGAACCCTTTGTAGACATCTACTAAGTTCATTTGTTCACAAGTTTGGTTCTGCTCAGATATTTGTTTGTTGATTTTTTGGCTAGTTGGTCTATCTATTTATGACAGTGTTGTATTTGGAGCCCTCAGTATGGTTGTGTTAGTGCTTATTTGATTTTAAATGTCCTTTATTATTTGTTTTCTATACATGAGTATCCTTGCATTTGGTGCAATATATACTGGTCACTGTTATCTCTTTCTGTTGGAGTTTTCCCTTAGCAAGTATGTAATATGCTTCTTTATCTTTTTTGATTAGCCTTGGCTTGAAGTTCATAATGTCTGGGAATAGATAGCTACCCTTTCTTTTTTCTGGGTTCCTATCACAAGGAGTATTTCTTCTTACATCCTTTGACTTTCAGTCTGTGAATTTCTTTTTCATGTAAATATGGTTTTTTTTTAAAAATAAAGCATATTGTTGGATCTTGTTTCTTGACCTATTCTGCCCATCCAATGTTTTAATTGATCAGTTGAGACCTTTTATATTGCTTATTATAACTGATTTGGATTGGCTTGTCTTTGTCACATAATTTTCACATTAATAATTCCTGTCATTCCCCTCTGATTAATTGCTTCTTCTGCCTGTGTCTTCTTTCTGTTGATATTCTTGGAGTTGTGTGCTCTGCATTGTCTTTTTAGAATGTCTTTCAGAACTCTTTGTAGAGCTCATTTTATTGTCAGGAATTTCTTCAGTTGTTCTTTGTCATGGTGGTATTTTATTTTCTCATTAATTTTAAAAGATAATTGTGCAGGATATGTAAGTGTGGGTTGAAATTTGTTCTCTTTAAGGGTTTTAAATACTTCACTCCATGCTCTCCTTCAGAGAGCTCTCACAAAATAAGGGGTTGTGATGAGAAGTGTGCTGTAATTCTGATGCATTTTTTATATATGATTTCTATGAATTCTCTAACAGTTTTTAATACACTTTTGCTGGATTTCTAGAATCTGAATTACATGCCTTGGTGTAGTTTATTTGGATCATGACTTCCTGGAATTCTGTATATCTCACTTATTTGTATGACAAATTCTCTTTCTATGCTTGGGAAGTTTTCTGCTATTATTTCTCTGAACAGGTTTTTTTTATGTAATTTGTGCTGGCTCTTACATTTTCATTGACACCAATCAGTCTTATGTTCTTCTTTGCATCATCTTGCAGTTGTTGGGTTTTTTTTTTTTCTGATCCCTTAATATTTTTAAGAGGTCTTTATTTTCATGTTAAACACAATCCTATCTTCTATGCCTGATATTCTATCTTCACTTTATTTCTTACAGTTTTTTAAGACTTAAATACAATTTTTAATTTTCTGGATGTCTATTTGAATATATTTCTTCAATTCTATCTAATTCTTATGTTGGACAATCATGATTTCCATTTTGTGGAAATTCTGTGGTTCTTTGTGTTTTTTTAAAAAATCTATATCAGGAGAACTTGCACTGTAACATTATTTAACTCAGTTATTTCCAAAGTTTTCTGATCAAGGAGATTACAAGGCTACAGAGGAATATGATCGATGATGTAGAGTGTGCCTAAGGAGAGTCACATGGACAGAAAACATCCTCTCAGACTGTCACAGAGAGCAAATTGGTCAAGCAATGGCCATGACTCATCCAATAGCTGACACTGACAAAGGATCTACAAACTGCGGTACAGGGTTTTGGGATAAGTCCTCAGGGGACTTGACTGACTTTGTCAGACACAAAAGCTACATTTCTTGTAATATAGGTCTTGCTTTATCTTGCTCTTAACCATTCCACAGAAAAGAATAAAAATGAAGGATAAAAAGTAAAACCATACTGATAGGCTGAACTGTGGAAGGCTCAACTCAACAAAGTTGGACATTGCCAGTCTTGCGGACTATTGTGGACTACTGGATTATATTGGAATATTTTGCTGAATTCATGTACCTACAATATTTGAATGACAATGGAATGCCCATTTTTGACAAAACTAAACCAAAAAAAGATATAAATGAAAGACCATTATTGTATCTCTGTATTCAAAATAGGATAGATATATAGCTACTTTCTCTTAATTCAATAAGAAGAAAGATTTGTACTAATAGTGTTTGGACAGGATATCATGCCTGCATCTTGTGGTATGAATGACTACTACAAAAACAATAATATGCAACGTATTAAGTGTTGTAACTGTCCTACCAACCTGCTTTAAAACTGTCTCATTGTAATATTTTCTCAATAAAATTAATAAAAATCTATGTCTACTGTAGATTTGCTGAGAAATTCCTTTGTTGTGGTCATTATTGCTTTTTTTTAACCTATGAGATTATTTTTGTTTTGATGTCCTCCATAGCTTTGTGCATATTTTTTAATTTTTTTCTACTTTCATTTCAGTATTCAAGTGAATACTTTCTGATTTCCTCTTTCATTGTCTCCTGGATTTGTCCTTCGTAGGCTGGAAGTTTGTGATCTTGTCATTTTCTAATTTTTATTTTAATTTGTTTTTCATTTCATTGTTTGTATTTTTTATGTTAGCTTTATCATTGATATTAAAACTTTCATGGGAGCTTTTTATTCCTCTGAAATGTTTTCCAGGTGTAGTTGGCTGTTGGTCTTTGTGTCTGTCTCAAGATCCTATCTTCCTATAGTTTTGGCATGATGTGTTGAACAACTCCTTTGGTACTGGGCAATGGGTATAACTGTGACCCCAGATTATCACAGTGCTGTAATGCAAGTGTGAACCACTGATTACAACAAGTATGATATCTTGACTAAAGTAGTAATATTAGCAGTAGTGACATCATCAAGAAAAGCCTAGAAACTGATTGTGTTAACTCTTAATTTGTATCTTTACCCACAGAAGCAAGACCTGTAGTTACACATCAACTTTCACTACAGACCAGGCTTGTATGCAGTGAGTTTCTCTTTAGCAGAGAAATTTTATCCTGCAGGGAAGGGGAATTTAAGAGACATAGAAAACAGAATAGAGCAATAACTATGGCAGAAGCAAGACTGAAAGACAAAGGATAATCACACAAATGTGGGGGAGCTGGAGAAGAGGACAGGAGAAAAAAGATGAAGGATAAACCAAAAGAATTTTGAGACAAAATATAAAGACTACAGATGGTGCTCAATCACCTATAAATATCAGAGAATATAGAAAGACCAATGGGGAAAAAGAGTAACAGGTCCCAGAAAACAAACAATAAAAGTCAAAACCTATACAACACTCTCCCAAAATTAAGAATAAATAAAAACAGAAAAGCATTTTTACATTCCCCCAGGTCCCCAGTTTGGGGTTAGTTCCCCGGTGGGAGCGAGAATTTGTACTAAATAAATCCACCACGTCTGCAGAATTAGTGCTGGGCTTGCAGCTGATCTTGGCCACCCTACGAATCCCTCTCACATGAGTGAGAGGTAGGGCAAGGGGCGTGTTCTTATCCAAAGCTAACCAAGCTGTCACTAGTCACAAGGAGGATTGTGATACCTTTGTCCTGCCCAAGGCTGCTTTCCTGCATGCACCATTGGTCACAGGGCTGGTGGTAGGGGATGCCCTGTCCTGTCTCCAGTCATGGCCTCTTGCCTGCTTAGGCCTCAGGACCAAAGCAGGGTGTGGGGGTGCCCTTTTCCCACAGTAAGCCAAGGTTGTTTGCCTGCTTGCACCACAGAACAGACCTCTTCTTTGTTTTGGGGTTTTGTTTTCTTTTTATTTATTTGATGCAGAGTCTTGTTACGCAGTTCATACTCATAGTGATCCTCCTGTTTCAACCTCCGTAGTGATAAGACTATGGATATGAACCACTGAGCTATCTCACTGCCCTCTGCTTCTAGTTTTTTGCCGCTAGGGCTAAGACTGGCTTTGGGTGTTCACCAGATTAGAACAGGAGCTCCAGCTTCTACTTCTCAGCCAAGTTCCTATCCATCTGCTGTCTGACTGCTAACTTCCTATTGTGACTAGCTAGTCCTTCCCTTGTTCCATTTCTAGACATTGGCACTTGAAGTGATACTAGGCCTATTCCGCTACTGGAATTTGATCCCCACAACACTTAAAGATAAAATGGTAGAATGGTGGTTGTACCTTCCAGCTTTTATCTATGTAATTGGGTGTGTGACACCACTGCTCTGGTTCACTCTCCAACCCAAGACTGTTTGGTTAGCAACTTAAGAAAGTGTATCATATTCTCACTGCTACCTCTGACTGACAAGGATCTCTTGGTCAAGGTTAGGTCTCAGTCCATCAATGAGGAATAAAGTAGTTTTCACTGACTCAAATTTTTAAAGTAGAAATAAAGTCATTTCCAAATTAGCTCAGGAGATTGATTCCAGGACATTTCCAGAACACAAAACCCATGAAGGAAACAGCATAGAATTTCCATGCAACATGTGCATATCCTCCTGTGTATTTTAGGTCATCTCTAAATTACTTAGAATACCTAATACAGTGTAAATGCTATGTAAGTTTTAGTTATTCTATATTGTTGAGGAAATAATGACAATTAAAACATTTGTTCAATACAAATGCAAGTTTTGAAAAATATTTTGAATCTATGGATATGGAACCTGGGGTGTGAACAAAGGCTGGACCATAATAAAATATGAATGAAAAGCATAATGTGTGTCCGACAGTCATCCAGTAAGTGGTAATCATTACCATTATTAAATAAATCCAAAATTTTACTTCTATGTATAACCTTCCCTTCTAAAATTTTCTGTTAAGGAATTATAAAGATCATTATTATTACTCCATTAGTTTATAAAACTTTAAACTGAATGCATTTAACTATATGATTGCAGATCATAAATGTCTTTGGGGTGAAATTGATCCCATTCATTTTCTAAAATGAAAACTTTGAGGTTTAGCTGGCCTCAGTCCCTTTCATTTCAGAATGTACTTCTCCTTGTTCACCTTATCCCCACTCTCTGTAGTTTCCATCTGCAGTATATCCCTTCTCTCATGGACATTTCTGATTCATGCTCCTTTGACAGTGAAGCTAAGCTGTTCTATCATTGATGAGGTGCGAATGAGATGCTGTTATTAATACAAACAGAGGCACCCTCTGGGTATTATGCAGATCAAGCGTTGGAATATGAAACTACAAAAACAACTAATGAAAACAAAATGAATATTGCTAGCTAAATTAATGCTGTCATCTTCCCCAAGTGTGTCTTCAAAAATGAAATGATCCAACAACAAAAATAGAACAAGCTAGAACACGTTGTTCCACAATAGTCTTTGAAACACAGACTTCATTTTCCAGTGTATTAAATTACTCAAGTATCAGTGGTGAATGAATATTAGCATGTAAAGACAGCCCTGTCACATAGGCCTCTTTCATGAACTGCTTATAGAATTAACATAAAACAGTACCCATGCTAACAAAATGAATTTGCATTTCCAAGCCTGGCCCAATAATACTCTTCCTGCTTCCAGCTCACCTACTCTTTCTGGGAGCTTTAAAGCAACTAGCGCTGTACCCTTTGAGTACCAACATACATGTTCTAGTATCCTCTACATCTGTTCTTTGAAAGGAGCATGAAGACCAAATCAAGAAAGCATAATCTTAGGTTTATTTGTGAAAAATAAATACTCTCTTCAGGGTATAGAAATTATTATCTGCACATGCTAAACTCATTTTTGTCTCCTACTAGCTTATCCCTTTGTAAAGTCCACATTTATCAATTAAAATACTTTAGAATTTCCATGAGCTGAGAATATGGTGGCAGGTGGATGCTTGCTGGGTTGTCTTTCTTTTCTTTCTTTTTTTTTGTGGAACCAGGGATTGAACTCAGGCCTTTGTGTTTGCCAGGGAAGCACTTATTCTCCTGAGCCATCTCCCTGGGTCCACTCGGTTGTCTTCAGAGTTGAATGGGTTTAAAAACAGTCGTGATCTGAATACTATTGGTCCAAAGTAGTTTTGCCACTTAAAAATTGATGTTTTTGATTTCTTACTGCTGTCTGCTATCTTATTTGTCTCAAGGAAACTGAGACTCTGCTCAACGAAGTTTGGGTGAGAATGTGCAGTATGATTCCTCTTTCACAAAAGGCACTTTGTTACTTAAATTGATAGATAGCTTCTCTTATCCATGCTGCCCAAAATGTACATGCAGAGAATTCTTGGGAATGAGATCCACACAGATACCCAAAAAATGCCCACTGGGCATGATGTGCTTGTCAGCTGAGATATTCTGACTGCCACCAAGATCACATGACAATTTGCTTGAGATTCACGAATACACAATACAGATTCTATAAAAATAAAGTTTTGTTTGAGTAACTGATCTAAAGATGCTACAACTTTTGCTCTTTTTGGTCCCTCAAATCCCAAATGTTGCTTAACATGTGATCTGCTTTGCATTGAAAATTTGGAGGAAATTAAGATCCTCTGGCTTCCAGAGAATCATAATCAAGTAGGAAACATAGATATTACAGAATGTGAGGGATTCTGTCAAAGGGAATTCTAGAATGATTCTCTGATAAAGACTGTGAGTGATGGGAGTGTTTGATGAGGTGGAATTACTCCCAGATGACAGAGAGCTTTAACCTGTTTTATGTTGCTATCACAATATAACTGAAACTGAGTATAAGGAAAAAACATTTACTTACCTCACATTTCTGGAGACCGGAGAGCATGATCCTAGTGGGAGCCCATGGCAGATAGTACCACACTGCAGTGAATGCATCAGAGAGGCAAAGGGCTGATAAAGGCTAGTGCCTGGAGCCAAGCTTGATCTCTAGTAACAACCCACTTTTCCATGGCCTCATCCATTAATCCAAGACATAATCCACACTGCCAGTGCAGCTTTAATCCCTTCCCAGAAGCAGCCATGATCTAATCATCACCCAACAAGCCCTACCTCTACATATCAGTACTGTTACATGGAGACAAAGCTTCCACCCCATGGAATAAGTAGGAATTGTCCATACCTGGTGTATTATAAATAGAAAAATAATGCAAGAAGGAATGACACAGTTAAAAGATGTGAGTGAAATAATTGTCTTGGGGGTTATTTCAAAAGATTAGTATTAACCATTTTGCTTCCTGGAACTCACTATTTCTGGAAGAAAATAAATTAGCTGCACCTGGAAAAAAAGACAAAATAATGTAGGTTCCCATCAGTCTTTAGGAACTAAATGTTTACATTCATCACAAAATCTTTATATTCAAGTCATGCTCAAAACTGTGACTGAGACATCTTTTGAAAATGTTGAGATGTTACAGTAATTTCATAGACCACTGCCATTCAGGTATGATTGGAGGTTGACATTTAAAAGGGGATTTTTATATTTGATAAAATGGGTAATTGTTTATGCTGCTTCACAACTGCATCATCTTTCCAAATGCAGTAGTATTCCTTTACTGTTCTTTTGTATTGATGTGGAGTCTCACTGGATATGAACTTTTATGCTTACATTCTCTACTATGCTTCAAAAAATGCTCCAGGTGGCCCAGCCTGTGCCTCGCCATGATCATATAGTAGTTCTCTGTGTTGTGAAACAGCCCACAAAGTTTCTAGTCAGAGCTAGTGGAACTACATATCACAGAAATTAAAGGAGTGGTTATTCAAACAAATAATGTAGAGAGCACTTAACATACACAAAAAGTTTCTTGGTGGTCAGCCCACCATACGAAATATAAACCTACAAAATATATGGGTACTTAGGCTTGGAAAGTTTGTTTTGTTTTGTTTTATAAAGAAGCTGCTTGTGAATTCAAAAATATAGGCCATAAGTTCAACACAGAAAAAGATCATATTAAGAATATTCCTGGGGCCATAGAGATAGCTCAACACCTGCCTGGCAAGCACAAGTTCTTAAGTTTGATCTCTGGAACAAAAAAAAAAAAAAATATTTACCCCTATTTAGAAGCCTGGAAGTAGGGTTTCTCAACTCCTCACATACCTGGCCTCAGTTACATGTCCTGGCTGTTAACAGAGATGCTATGAATTGCTTGGCTAACAGCACTGAGGATGTCATGACGTTGTGAAAGTATACACAGATAACATAAGTAGTGTAATGCAAACAAACATTGAGCATAGTGTGTCAATTAACAAATATACTTTTCATGACATTTTTCCAAAAATTTGTTTGCAAAGTTATTGATAGAACTAAATTTTCTACAATTTCATAATGAACAGTTTTTAATTTTCTTACTATATATCAGGCTTTGCACTAGTGCTCAGCAATGGAAAAGATTAAAGTGAGTCGAGCCATCCTGATAGGAGGCAGCGAGTATGGTTGCCATGGCCAGAAGCTGTGTTCCTTCTTTGTAACCAAGTATTCTTATCATCATAAATGAGCCACACAAAAACCACTTCTAGGAGGTAACCTCCCCCAAAGTATGATTTACTCCTCCTTCTTCTTCCTCACATTCCCCATAGATGAATCCCAGCAAAGGCTAAGTTCATGGTACAGAGAACTCTTGGGGGCAAGGCTGGGGTTAGGTTATGTCACGGAAAACATTAGAGAGATTGATACAGAGAAGGGCATGTATGATTTGGCTCTTAAAAGGCCCTCTGGCTACTTATAGAAGTCAGTGCTTAGTACAGTCAGGTGCAGAAGAGTTCAAGATGTCTAATCTGCGTGTTGGAGACACCAAAGGATCCCATCAAGGCTTGGAGACCACAGCAATGTATGGTATCAGGAGGCTGAGGTTCCCCAGTAGGAGACTGAAGGATCTGTGCCAGAAGGACCCAGTGGCAATTGCTGGAAGCTGAAAGGTCTGTGCCAGAATCCAGGAGACAATGTCCAACAGGAAGATGAGGACTGTAGAGTCTCTGAAGAAAAAACAAAATAGAAAAAATTCAAAGAAAAACTGAAGAAAAGCAGCCTCATTGAAGCTCCTCTGAGGAAGATCAGCTGAAGTCCTTCTCTACCTTGATCGTTTTTACACCATTCCCACAACAATACTACCTTAGTGGATCTTCATGCCCAGAACCATGCAGACTCAATTCAGCTGGGTGTTCCCACCCAAGCTGACAATCAGTTAATCACCACTCTACTATATGAGATTAAAGCAAATCTAGTACAGAGGGCTGTGGCAATGACCAGGCATAAGGTAACAGAAACTCAGACTAGCTTGGTCACAATAGGAGTGGTGAAAATGCTTTCATATTCTGGATATATTTTGAAGATACCACATAAAGACAGGATTTGCAGTACATTGAATGTGGGTATGAGATAGAAGTTTCAAAGATGAAAACACAGATTTAGGGCAAGAATTTAGAAAAATACAAATGCTATTAACTGAAATAGAGAAAAATTTTAGGTAGAAAAGGTTTGATGGGAAAGATCAAGCATTCTTTCATCCCCATTAACTGAAGACACTAAATATGTGTAGGTGGAAACATGAAATGGACAAGTACAAATAGCTCTGTATTTCAAGGGAGAGACCTGGCTGAATATATAAATCTGCCAGTTGACAGTTTATGACAGGTATTTAAAGCCATTTCCTGAAAGCATTAACCACAGAATTAAGAATTGAGTCATTCCAATATTGAAAATTATAGATATGAGATTGTAATAGGTAAACTTCATATACAATATTAAAATCAATGTACATAATTATGTCAATTGCCACCAAATCAAAGAATGAAAGATAATATAAAACATATACAATGAGGTAGATTGCAAAATAAAATATTTCTCGGTTACATAGCTTGTCGCAGTTCATGACTATGCAAAAGCATAAAAGGTCATTCAAAGATTATTCAGAATCATCATCTAATCCGTACTGCAAGAGGGCTAGAAGGGGCTGCCATCAGCTGAAACCCCTCAGTGAGCGAAAGCGTCCAATAACAGCCCCAAACTCAAGCCTCTGTCATTTTTTGGTAGAACCAGGAAGCAAGAATAAAAGTAAAAAAAGGGGCACTGGGGCAGCAACTCAGGTGGAGACAGGGGAAGGAGAGGGGCACCTCCTGGTGGCCTGTGAATTTTGACCGTAGGCCCAATCTCAAGGATAAATGGGAGTACATCACCATGGGTTGGAAGTCTCATCAATTTCTATACTAATCCAATAATTGGGAGACTCATAGGCAGATAGCAGATGAAGATTTCATCTCATTTCTCATAGTCATAAAAAAAGGCTGAACACAATCTGTATCTTTAGGAACATACACAGAGAAATTCCCATATCTTGAGCACCCCGATTTCTCTCCGGAATAAAGCACCTTAACGTGCAGAAAATCCTCCTCATTGTTGGCCTTTCCAGGAAGCTCCAGTGCCTCCAGCTCACACCCTCCACACAGGAGGAGATGATGGGCAGGCATGATGAAGGCCCAGAGAAAATGCAGGCCATGTTTTCAACAGGATGGTTCCTTGTGACACTGTTGTATTTGTTTGTCCTGGTTTATAAGAAATTTCATGTTTTGATTTCTATCTATATGTAATACATTCTTAACTGCTACCTTTGTGCATACATGATTGCATTATTATACTTCTGCTTTTGCTTCTTGCGGTGGTTGATGGCCTGTCCCAGAGTGACTCAACACAAAATGTGTATATAAAGGAGCTGAGGAAGGCTTCCCAGCTGTCCCGTCCTGTCCTGCCTGTTTGAAGAAGTCCTGACAATCATTCTGCCAATTTGCTTTGGAGGAGCTGTGATCTTCTTTGTGGAGTGCTGGTCTTCTCAGCATAGAAGAAAGAGAGAGGCTTGACGGAGGCCACAGCTACTGCTCCTCCACTGCTTTTCGTTGTTTTCTGGCACAAAAAAAATTGCCTTGGAGCCAGCGGAGTAGGAACTGAAACCTCCACAAATTATGAACAAAATAAACCTTTGCTTCATTAATTTTGAGTGTCAGGTATTTGTCCCAGCAATGAATAAAAAGTAACTAAAACACTTCTCTTAAAATCATTTAGCCTACTAGAAAATGTATGTAGAAAGTGTCAATGTGACCTTGTCCTCAGGCTGATCTTTGCAGGTGAGCTGTGCATTGTCGAGCTCAGTTTCTTAACCTTTAAGCATTATATCTCAGCAATCGATGTCTTAGCTATAAGGTGAGGATGTCGGGCCCGATTAAATTCTGAAGTCCTTTCCATCAGCAAATTCCTCAGATTTCTGTTTAATTTAGTCTTAACCAAACACAAGGTCCAACAGACCTGGCAGGCAATTATATCTGTGTGAATCCCCCTGCAGCTCTTCTCTGTAGTCCTTCCTTGAAGTGCCATCCCTTAGTTCATACTTTTGTGTCTTTTATGACAGTAATTTTCCCTTTTCCAGTGACACGTTTCTGGCTATATTTGAAAGAGAAAGTGGTGCTGAAGCTGATAGGAGACCAGTACTGTGTAAATCATCCAGCAGAGAGCAATATGATAACCAAGAATAGATGGCAGAGCTAACAAACAAAAATACCCCTGAGGATGGAAAATCCTTCTCGGTATGAGATCTCTGACCCCTCCCATTTTATTTAATTTTACTTATCATTTTCTATTTTTTCTTCCTCTTACCTTCATGTTCCAAGTCAAGTAGGGATCCTTAACAGTAATGTATCATAATTTTTTGAGTGCATGATCAGATATTTTCTGATTTAATAAAGAAATAAAGCCTGACTTGTGGTCTCAGTCTACTCGGAAGCACTTATTCACAAAAGAAACCTTCAGTAGGATTCCTAGAGCAATTTTAACTGAATGATAGAAGGTGAGGATTCATGAATTATCCTAAACCTCTGCAGTTAGCCCTACTTTTCCTTTTGACTTAGTCCAGGCTGAGTAAACAAGAAAAACAGGAAACTCCAGTTCTTGCTAGATCGCTCTTGCTAGAATATGTCCCATGTTGTCACAGTTCTGTCTTTGTACTTATCCCACCTAAAAGACAAGGTGGGGGATTATGATAGAGTTCAGTGGTACAAACCCCTACCTGGCAAGCACAAGGTCCTCAGTTCAATTCCCAGAATCAAAAAGAAGCAAACAAAACAGAGAAGGTGATAAAACTCAAGACATTTTCCACATCATAGAGAAAATGGACATGTCATCTGAATGATGGATCCAATATGCAGCTATGCCTTTCCCCTAAGCGCAGTGCATTAGAGCAAATACTTCTAATCAGAAAGGTATCTGTAAGCATCAGATCTAAGCAGGTAAATCATGGCCCTTGGAGACATATTTCTCAGACAGTGGGAGTTTAATGTCCTTACCCAGATTCACTTTTCCCTGTGTGTTTGTTCACACACAGTGATCTCCTTGGTTACTGAAACTTGCTGCCTGTAAGATTTCTTAACAAATGTAAATCATTTTGTTCACTGTAGATTCCTCTCTGAAGAGGAGGTACTGCATACACGTTGAGTCTTGCCTATCTGATTGATATGTCAGCCAAAGACATGTTTTCTTTTGAACCAAACCATGTTCTCCATACTATCACGCAACGTTTTAAGAATGGAATCATTTCTACTTAATATTTCCAGATAAGTTATTCATTCATCTTTTAAACAGCTTTTTTTTAGAAACTCACTATGATCTAGTCACTGTTTTTTGATAATGCCATGTTGGGCAAGAATAAGCATTCCTTATTATGGAGCTTACATTTCAGTCAGGGCCTCAGGCCATGAACGTGAACATCTTAATTATGTTCATCTTCATTGATTTCTATAACCTTAAAGAATATTAATGAACACTTATTATTCAGAAGTAATCTGCTATGCAGAATGCTATTATTTATTTATTGTTTTCCCATAATTTTATTGAGAACAAATAGCAATGAGAGTTTCAAATCTGATTAGTGGGACAGTTTCAATAATTAATATATTGCATATTGTTGTCTTAATGGTTATTCATTGTACAAGATGCAGGCGTGATATCCTGTCCACAAACACTATTAAAAAATGCTATTATTTATAATAATTATTGTTATTTATAAATTCATGGTATTGGTGTGCACCCATGTCTGAGTACATTTTAAAAGAACTTAATGCTATGACCTATTTTACCAGTGTATCCATGATCAAATCAATTTGGTGAGGATTTTCTACTGCCATTAAATGGCAATAAATTCATTTCAGGAGTACACGTGATATGCCACATATTGTTGTACATATAAAGCCATTAAGAATTACCTGAGTTGTGGAACTAGGTGAGAGAAGCTATGGCTGTAAATAACAAGCAGGATGGAGTGTGCTCAGCAAAGGGTCCAAAGTGTAGCTCTGTCTGCCTGCCTTTCAGTTTATTGTAAGAAACCAAGAATTCAGCTTCTGTGAGGTTTCTTTTCAAAATTTCATTAGAATAATTGGTGGAGGCACTTGCACATTTTGCCATCCCAAAGAAAGGCATTTATCAGATGATAAAGCTATATTCAGGCAGGAAGTAGATTTCTTGAAACTTTAGAGAAAAGGAAATGATTATCAGCCTAATAACAAAATACAGCAGCTGGCTTCATCTCTCGGGAAATGTCAAGTGGACCGTGAGACTATACACATCTGCTGACTGCGCGTGGAAGTGCAACAAACCTGCCGATACAGATTTGTCTTACATGCATCATCCTGGGGCAGAAACATTAGAATCACGTTTATATGTGAATTGTGTAGCACTAGAGACTAATCACTGCATTAGCTGGGCTTGTGTGCAGCAAAAATGTATGTGGTGCTCCATGAGATTAAAAATATATATAATTTCTGGGCCTTCCTATGCATATGGGTCAGTTATTTAAAGATGAAACCTTTAGATACTGGAGAGATTTTTCAGTGAAATGACCAAGTCTGAGATGCTTTATTTTCTTATGGCCTCAATTAAAGATGCAAACTCTGCTTCATGTAAACAGAGAAAGGATCAGGCAATCCTTTGAATGTGCTATAAACATTTAAATGCAGACTAGAACACAGAATTTGGCTGAAATGGGTTATATAACAGAGCGCATGATTATGATGATTATCTGTATAATATCTGAGCTTTCAGAGAAAGGTGATTATCAGAGTGAGGGCAAAAGCTCTCCACCTGGGATCCCAAGTTGAAAGGAAGGTTTTCCATGGCATTACAGAGTAGAAAGATGCAGTGACTGTGATAATCATCCGGGCAGTGCCCTTTGAAGATTAGGCTGGGAGTGGCAGCAACAGTCAAATGAAAGGCTGGCAAGATTAAAATTGATGACCACATTACACATTACAGTGAAGCTCATATATTATACTCAATGAAAGGAACCATGTGATACAAATAGAAAAGCCATGGTTTCTGCTTGTTTCTAATTATATATATATATTTTTTTTTTCCATCTGTTCCTGTTCCTGCACCTTAACTCATTCGAGGAGAGAAAGAAACAAGTTTCTGTAAGATTTGGGAGCTGATTTCATGACTTTAAAAAATACAATACAACACAAACAAATAACAATATTTACTATTATTTACTGATAGGTCAGAAGGCCTCTGGAAATATGAGAGGCTGGGAGGGGTAGGGCAGTATGTGGAGGAATTATGGCCCCTGCTCTAAGATGTTAATGTGGGACTTCGGGCTCTAAGATAGCAAACACTGACCAGGTACTGACAGGTTTGAAGCATATGGTTCATAGGCAAGGATGGAAACACAAGCTCAGATGGTATTATGATATTATCCCTTCTGTTCTAATGTGAAGAAGAGGGAGGAGGAGGAGGAAGAGGAGGAGGAGGAGAAAGAAGAAAGAAAGAAAAAAAAAAAAAAGAATGGGTGGATAAACAAGCTGGTTAGGGTGAGAAGTACCTTGGAAAGAACTATCATTGCTGGTTAATGGTGCAACATGATATCCTGCTACAGAGCTAGGCCTATGGATGGTAAGATATTCTCTGTGCTGCTCCCTAAAATTTTCCCCAAAGCAGAAAGCCTCCTGTTTTCTATTTCTCTTCAGTGTTTGTTCTAAATATGCACTCTTGTTTTATGTGTTTATGATTCTTTTCTGTTTTTATTCTTCACTTCACTTTCTGGGTTTTAAGCTATCAAATCTGGTTTTGGTTTTCTTTCACTTCACTTCACCCTCAAACCTATGTTGGTGGTGTACGTTTTAGCAGAACACTTTCATGTTTTTGACCTGAAACGCCTCTGCTGGCTCTTTTGTCTGGAACTTTTATATTTCAAGTCTTCCTGGGGGCAAGAAGGGAAAGGTTGGTTAGGAGACGACCATCTTTCTTCCAGGTTACCATAGCTCTTTTTAAACAGCTCTGTGGCAGCCCTTACACAGTTGGTAGGAATTCCATGTCTACATTTCTACTTCTCTATCAAGTCAAAAAGCTCTTTGAAGGGACCTTCTCATTAATACCCAGTTCAGCATATATCATGTAGGACTTTCTGAATAAACATGAAATGTTTACAGAATTTAGCCAGGCATGGTGGGGTACGCCTGTACCCCAGCACTCGAGAGGTTGAAGCAGTAGGATCACCATCAGTTGAAGGCCAGCCTCAGCTCCATAGTGGGTCCAAGGTGAGCCTAACCTGTTCAGTGAGACCTTGTCTCAGATATATAAATAAATATTTGCAGAATTTAATTAGTCATTGAATGAAAGAATTAACAAATACAAGCCAGGCATAGTAGTGCATGCCTGTAATCCCAGCACTCAGGAGACTGAGGCAAGAAGATTGCTGCAAGTTCAAAATAAACCTGGGCTACAAAATGAGCTCAAGGCCAAGCTGATTGGCATTGTGAGACCCTGAATCAAAAAGACAAAAAAAAAATGAATTTTTTTTTTTTGGTGGAAGCGGGGATTGAATTCAGATCCTTGCACTTGCCAGGGAAGCACTTATTCTACTGAGCCATCACCCAGCCCCCCAAAAACAATATGTATAAAAAGCTCAATTGTAACCACATGCTGATTAACCTAGTCTGCTGAACTTCCTAGCACTGGTGATAAGCATATGAAATTTGTATTGTATTTTCAAATATGAATCTAATTAGAACAAGTATGGAATAAAAGCAACAAATCTGTATTTGAGAGGAGGAAAATGCTAAAGGGCCTTGATACCTAAATGCATATAAACCTGTGTCAGAAGAAAAATTTCAAAACTAAAGAATAGAAGTGATCTTACAAAGCATTCAGCCAAACTTCTGGAGGCAGTGGACATAAACATTCCCAAGGACCCCTGATGGTTATTGGCAAAAGTTCAAAGTCTTTGCAGCTCACTCTGCACTGTCCCTTCTGGCCTCGCTGCTGTGACAGCTCCATCTCAAATGCTTCCACATGCAGCGTGGAATGCAGATGACCTATCCCTCTCCTCTTCGGCTCTCACTGAATTATTTTCAGCAGCTCCTCCAATTGCTTTCTCTTGCCTGCTGCACTCCGTGGAGTTCACCTTGGAGAGGACATGGTCAGATAGCAAAGAGAATTATCCTTTACTTTTCCAATAGCCCCTCAGTCAATCAGCCAACAAGGTATTTATTGAGCCCTTGCTGAAGAGACCAACTCAAGGCTAATGTGTTAGAGCTGGCTGCTTTTAAAGTCAATGCATCAATTAAATAGCACTTTGCATGATTTTGACTTGGCATAACTCAAAGAATGATCTTTCAAGGTCAATGTGAACCCAGAAATGGGAAGCTCCCCCTCCCCATAATGAATTTTACACAAAATCACACATTTTGGTCCTGTCCCTGGTACTGTAAGGCTATCAGATGCAATGCATCAAGGACCAGATTCTGTCCTCAACTGCAAACACCACATCCATTGGGTCTTTACATTTTATGACCAAAGCCGAACATCCAGAAAGCAATAGAATGAAGATGATGTTCTTATGTATATAAAGTTTTGATGCTTCATTAAACTTCACATTAGGGATGGGGAGCAGAGTAGGCATGAGGCTGGCCATTGGGAGTTTGTGATGGCCCTTGAAACACTTTGTCATCCAAATACCCTACTGCCTGTGCCTCAAGGCCTCTGACTTCAGTTGAAGTACGAAGAGATGGAAAGGAAGGTTTTCTGTAATGAGCCATTTATGTTGACCCCAGTTTAATGCAGGGGTCCAAGTTGCTGCTAGCATGGTGGGTAGCTGGCAGTGGGGGCAAAGGGACTCAGAGAGTCATTGCTGCATAGAAAGTTCAGTGACTCTGGGAGTGAAATAATTATTGGGATCACCTTAGCTCAAGATAGGCTTTCAAATTTGCATAGGAGAGTTCTATTTCTGTTCAGCTGACAATATGTGAGAACAAAATAGACTCAGGGTTGCCACACAAAATACAGTATAACCATTTAAATTTGAATTTCAGGCTAACAATACTTTAGTCTAAGCATTCCTGCAATATTGCCTGGAAAATATTTATATAAAAGCATGTGATTACATAAAATTCAAATTCACCCGGGCATCCTGTATTTTTATTTGCTGAATCTTGCAATACTAAATCAAGATTTTCTGTCTGTGGGTTACCTAAGAGAGCAGCTTAGGGCACTACTGTGAAACTTCCTGAGGCTTTCATCCTGCTCGACCAGGTGAATTGGTCACAACTCATCTGGCAGCCGAAGCTTAGCCAGGTCAGGTTACAGCTGGCTCTTGGGTACCAGCTGCCTGGAACAAGCTTCAGGGCAGCTCTGCACAGTGGTCAAGGACTCTGGTTTAGTCAGATGACATGAGCTTTGATTTTCCACTGCCAGGTAGGGGACTCCAGATGAGTTATTTTTCCTTCCTGTCCCTCAGTTTCTGGAGCTGTGAAACAGGGCTAATTATATGAAGGTTAGTGGACAAAGTACTTGGCACATTATGAAACCTGTGTAAGTATTGGCATTATTTAAGAGAGCTGCATTCATTTCTGGATATACCTTTAAAAATTATATCTAGACTGTATATTTATCAGCTTTCCATTGCTCTACCAAATATCTGAGATAATCAAAGCACTTAATTTGGATGATAGTTCAGAAGACTCCCATCCGTGACATGCTTTAGGCTGTGACAAGGCAGCCCATCATGGCATGGAGTGAACAGCAGAGCAAAGCTGCTGACCAGGAAGCGCAAAGCGGAGGAGGAAGAGGCTGCAGCGCCCCATACTTGCTTTTGGATCATGTCCCCAGTGACCTAAAGACCTGCTTCCAGGCCAGCTTTCCATCACTTCCCGACAGCTCCATGGTTTGCAAACTAAGCCCTCAGCACAGGAGTCTTTGGGGGACTCCCAGGTCCTGACTGCTGCACCCTGATAGTATGTAATATTATACTGCAGTCACTTACTTTGAATTAATTGGTTCCATGAAAGGGCTTAACTCAGTTATGTAGTCCTACACATTTATTTGTTTAATCATCAAGAAATGCTTTATATACCTGAATTGTATAGCCCTGAAGTGGATCCAGTCTAGATGTCATTCAAATTTGGTCAACTTCTACTACCTTTTTAAAAAATGTATTTGGTACAAGGTCTCACTATGCAGCTGGGACTTATAGGGATCCTCCTGTTTTCAGCCTCCCCAGTGCTGGCATTACAGGTGTGTGCCATCATGCCTGGACTCTGGCCAGTTCAGAGTGCCCCAGGGCAAAGCTGGCACGACAAATGGTGCTGGGGATGGAAC
The DNA here is from genome assembly GCA_004027165.1 of Ctenomys sociabilis. Classification (NCBI taxonomy): domain Eukaryota; kingdom Metazoa; phylum Chordata; class Mammalia; order Rodentia; family Ctenomyidae; genus Ctenomys; species Ctenomys sociabilis. Next base: position 62,301 of record PVKA01006782.1, on the reverse strand, counting down.
CAAGGCCCCTGCGCTTGCCTAAGCTTTCCTAAGCAGGTGCTTTAGTCTGCTGAGCTATCTCACTAGTCCTAATACATCCCTTTTATGTCAAAGGGATGGAAAAGATCTAGGAAAACATATAAGAACTTTAAAAATCATTTTACATATCAACAAGACAATAGAAAAGGTAAGAGGCTCTAATGAAGTCCAGGGGTGAAGTGTGCATTCACTAAAGCACTCCTGCAACAGTTTTTGTCTCCAGAAATTGCTAAGAAAATGAATAATGATTTAGACCTGAATATGGAATCAGAACAAGACGGGGAATGTGAAACAAAGAGCTCAGGAGGTTTTAATGAGGAAAGTGGGCAAAAAGTTGCTGAGTAAGAGAACTACATTTAAAATGTCACAAGTCTAATTCAATATAATCATACTATTACACTGAGAAGTCTAAATACAATTTAGGATTCTGTCTTTGATATGTGTAAGAAGACTCATTCTGCTAATTCTTCATATTTAATAAACTAGACAGTGAATTTTTCAGCTTCAATTGAAATATAAATGAAAATATAATTTCATTTACATATAAATTAAATTATATCCAGTTATAAAGCAGTTTCCACTTGAAATCAAGGGGAAAAAATAAGACATTTCAAAGACTTTGGAAAGAGAACTTTGAAGCGGCCCTCTGTGGAATCACCACTGACCAGTGGTGGCTGCGTGTGTGCTCCAGATCCAGCATCTGTGAAGCGGAGGCAGCGTTTCTGTCTTTGTTCCCCCGTGACTCTGGGAATCACGTACTCCCAGGGGAACTTCAGTTTCCACGTGCGTCTTTCAGCAAGGGTGTTTGCATCATGTGAGATGCATGTGAGAGCCATGGAGGAATCCCTAGTGATTCCCTGAGGTGAGGCAGGGCTTTGAGAAACAGGAGCTTCTACATTGACAGCACCTTTGCAGTCTGAAACCTCCCACTGATCACCAAAGCAGTGGCATTCCTCAGATGGAGAAACCATTCAAAAGTGGAAGGTTGACATCCACACGATACCCAAACCATCCTCAGGTAGGGTCATTGAGTGTTTGCCTGTATACACAGCTGGCAGGATCTCTGACACACATCCAGGCCTTTATACAGACTTCACAGCAAGAAGCACTCTTTGATTTTCAACTGGAATTAGATGTAATTCCTTATCTAAGAGATACCATATTTGCTTCAACCCAGTTCTTCAAGAAAAACAAAGTAGAATAAATAATTCTAACTACTGTGTATAGACAAAGTTTCTTTGGACCTCTGAGTAAGAAATTTGACCTATTTTAACTGTAAGAAGTCCCCATCTTACAGGACTACATTAGACAAAGTGGTGGCTTCAGAATCTCTGTCACATAAACCGGAAGAAATGTGGCCCTAAAAGAAAGTGATGTACAAGCTAAACAAGATAAAAAGGAAGTCTGAGCTTCAAATTCAAATTAGAGTTTCAAATGAGCAGTATCAGTTTATAAATCAAGATAAATAAAAATCTCTGTATTTCTATTTTATTTGATTAAAGTGGTACATTTTATAGTTTATTACAAGTGCAAAAATATTTCAGATATTTTTAAGATTTTAATATTTGTTGGTTTGTGTGTTTAGTATATCATTATTCTAGAGAATAGAAAAAATGTAAGTTCCCTAACTCATATTTAATATTATAAGAAATGTTTTTGGTTCAGGTGGCTGTTCCCTGTTGCTTTGCACTGAGGACAGCTGTGTGCTTTGGTGTCCCACCTTTTGCTTAGCATTCTAATTTGCATTATTTGTGTAGTAATGTTCAGTTATCATCTTTATATACCTGTTTACACAAGGATAGATTTAAATAGATGATCACAAACAAATGTATAGTTTCCATGAGATTTGGAAAAACAAAAACCAGTGGTCAAAATTTTCCAGAGAATATCAGCTGATTAGGAATTATCTTTATTATCCATGAACCTTGATAAAACTGAATATTAAATCTCTGTTTATCCAGCAAGAAGCATAATAGCTTGCTTAAAATATTTTTCAGTCCATTCCAAATAATGTAACTCACAGAAAGCCCAGAAATGCATTAAGTATTCATTCTTATCTCACTTGGCGGTTAAAATAGGTCAAATTTCTTACTCAGAGGTCCAAAGAAACTTTGTCTATACACAGTAGTTAGAATTATTTATTCTACTTTGTTTTTCTTGAAGAACTGGGTTGGTCAGGTACGTGAAGGGCCTATGAGTAAAAATAACTTTGGGGAAATACTTACCAGCTGGGAAGACAGGTCAGTGAAGAAAACCTCATACAACAAATTTATAGTCAAGAGGAAAATTGTGAGTAATTATAATCAACATGTTCATAGAAATTTGTTAGGTCTTAATAAAATGAACTTATATCAGAAAAAATAATACAGAGAAAATAGCCAAAAGAACAAAAGAAATAAATGCTAGGAATTACATTGTCGAGGTCTGACCAAATAGATCAGTGGATTAAAGTGCCTGCAAGCAAGCTCAGGGACTGGGGGTTAGATCCACAGGCCTGCCATGGAGGACCTGCCCCCGGGGCGAGCTGAGATGGCAATTGAGACTGGGCATGGTGGTGCACGCCTGTAATCCCAGCTCTTGAGAGGCTGCAAACAGGCGGATCACTGTGAATCCAATCTAGTAGTGAAACCCTGAACACCCTGTGGATCCTCCACTAAGATACAAAAAAAGTAATTACATTGTCATATTTAAAGCACAGCATAAATCTTTAATAATGAAAGCTGGACATTAACCCAAGAAGAATCAGAATGGAACAGAATAACAAGCTGAGATCCTGATGCTAATAAAATGTCAGTGGATAATAAATCTGAGCTACTAAACAGTGAAGATGTGACTGATCATTTATACATGATATTAGCATAATTAATTACCATTTGGAAAGTAGAAAACTTCTAAAGCCTCATGACACATATCAAAATAAAACTCACATGGAAAATTTAGTTAAAAAGAGTAAAACTGAATGTGAATTTAAGGAAAACGTTCTTTTCCAGTGCAAGTGCCTTCCCTTCCTTCCACAGAGATGCAGATGACTTCCTTTCTAACAGACTGTAAAATAATGACTATGATGCACAAAGTGTACATATGAGGAATTAGTAGAAATATTAGAAGTACATAAAAAGAATTGATAGCCTTAACATATAGACTGTGTAAGTTAGGAAGAAAACAAATGTAATTTTCCTTAAAAGCAGAAAATAAAACATCTAGCGTTCCCATTTCACCAATATCTTATTCTGTCTGTCGGGGTACTCTCTGGTACACTGTAAACATTCACTGGTAATTAGTTAAATGCATAAGTGAATTATTTAAAAATTAATATCTCACTAGAAACAAAAAGGAAAGAAAAACAACTCAAAAAATCAATTATAGGAGTGTGTGAGAGATCTTCCACGCTCCACTGTGCCGGTGGGACCTCTCTGGATCCAGCCCAGGCTCAACACGTGAGTGAGACCTCCCACCACACTCTCGAGACCCCTCCATCTCTTCAAACTCAGCCAAATCCCAGTCCTGGTGAGTGTATGGGAGAGATTCCATGCTCCTCTGTGCCTGCTGGACCTCTCAGGACCAAGCCCAGGCCCAGCACATGAGTGAGACTTTTGCCTACACTCTCTGGACCCCTCCAGCCCTCCAGACCCAGCACAAGTCCAGGACCTGCAAGTGTGGGGAGAGCTTCCACACTCTACTGCACCCCCTGGGCCCCTCAAGACCCAGCCCAGGCCTGGCATACAGGCCTGGGTTGAAGCTCTACAGCTGAAGTCCCCGCAAAGAGACTAGGGGTTAGAACCACCCAGCTAATCCAGGAGCAAAACACCTTGCCAGAAGGACACAACAGGTTCACTTCCAAGGGCTGCAGCAGGAAGGAGCTGAACACAGTAGCAACACCCAAGTCAGGCATAACTGGATGAATTCAAACTTCATAGATTTGCACCCAAATTTCAGTAGGTGCTAAGGTTATAACTGCACCAAAGCTCTATACCAAAGATCAGAGGACAGTGCTATACAAAATAACAAAGACAAGGAGCAAAACGAAATCTCAGGCCTCAAGCCCACCCAGAAAAATTGCAGAAGACACTAGCACAGAAGAAATTGGGAATCACACAGCTGAAATGTCTGGATCGATAGTATCTGAAGCAAAGAAACAATTACAGAAAGGTGTAGAAGAACTCATCAAAAATAACCTCTGAAATAAAAAAGAAGTATCTGAATTAATATCATCCAAAGTAAAGAATCAAATGCGGAAACATATAGAAGAAATCAGATCAGAAATAATCTCTGCAGTAAAAGAATTAATAACTGCTTCTCAAGAAGATACTGATAAACAAATAGAGGATTTTGGAAAAACAACAGATTCCTTGAATGAGCAATACAAGAAAGAACTAGTTCACATGAAGCAGAATCAATGAGATATACAGGTACTTAAAATCTCAGTCACAAGCTAGCAAAACCATTTAAGTGAAAGTGAAGACAGAGTTTCAGATTTTGAAGATGCCATCAGCTAGTGAAGAGGTAAGAAAAGATCTCTTGAAAATGATTAGGATGCAGAAAAAAATAATTCATCACCTGCAAGATGATACAAAGAGGAACAACTTGAGACTTATAGGTGTCAGTGAGAAAAAAAGGAGTCAGTACAAATGAGATATAAAAAGAATATGGGCAGAAGTAATAACAGAAAACTTCCCAAATGTGGGGTAACAATCTGATATTCAGAGAACTGAGACATAGAATGCCAAATAATTTTAACCCAATTAAACACACTCCAAGACATATCATAGTCAAAATCCCAGAAATCCAGCACAAGAACAATATACTGAAAACTGCTACAGAAAAGAAACAGATCACATTTAAAAGAAAACCCATCAGAATAATGGCAGACTTCTCTTCACAAACAATGAAGGCAAGAAGAGCATGGAGTATTTCAAGTCTTCTATGAAAACAAATTCCAGCCCAGACTACTATACCCTGCAAAAATCTCTTTCAAGTTTGATGGAGAAGTGAAATACTTCCATGACAAAGAACAACTAAAGAATTTAATGATGACCAAACCAACCCTGAAAGATGTCCTAGAGAGGAACCAAAATGATCAGAACTCCATGAACAGAAGGAACCCACTAAATATGGCAAACAATTAAACACAGGAAAAAAGTAAACAACAACAGGTAAATAATATGTCAATAGTAGGTCAGCACATCTCAATTATAACCATCAATGTAAATGGACTCAATCACCAATTAAAAGAAATAGAAACAATGGATTAGGAAACAAAACCCAACAATATGCCATATACAAGAAGCATACTTAACTCATAAAGAAATTCATAGGCTGAAAGATAAAGGATGGGAAACAATACTACATACTCCAGCATCTCAGAAAAAAGTCAGCATAGCAATCCTGTTCTCAGACAGTCTCAACTTCAAATCAAGAATGACCGAACAAAAAAAAGAAAGCCACTATATACTGGTTATGGAGAAAATTCAAGAGAAAGTGGTAACAGTCATGAATATGTATGCACCAAACATGTGAGCACCCAACTATATAAGACAAATCTTAATGGACATGAAAAATCTAATACTCAAAACTACAATCTTAACAGGAGACCTTATCATCCACTTATCACAAAAAGGATAGGTCAAGCAGACAAAAAAGAATAGCAAAGAACTCCCAGAAATGAACCACATCTGGGAACAGAGTGTTCTACCCAAGTACAATTGAATACACATTTTTTTTAGCTGCATATGGCTCATTTTATAAAATAGACCACATACTTGACTATAGGTCATGCTTAAGTATATGCAAGAAAAGAGAAAGAGAAATTATTAATGCATATTATCTGACCAGAGTGCAATGAAACTGGAAATACATGCCAAAAGAAATCAGAAAAACCCCATGAAAATTAAAAGCACCCTACTCAGCAACCAATGGGTCACAGATAAAATTAAACAAGAAATTCAACAATATCTACAATTCAATGAAAATTAAACCACAACTTGCTGGAATTTATGGGATGCAATGAAAGAAGTTCTCAGAAGGAAATTCCTAGCTGTGGACTCACACATTAGGAAAACAGAATGAGTACAAATAAAAATGCAAATACTGCACCTCCAACATCTAGACAAGGAAGAGCAAACACAAAACCCAAAAATGGGAAGAAATCATAAAGATTAGAGCAGAAATTAATTCCATTGAGATGAAGAAAAAGTCCAAAGATTTAATGAATCAAAAAGCTGGTTCTTTGAAAATTTAAATAAAATTGATAAGCCCCTAGCTAACCTCCTCAAAAAGAGGAAAGAAAAAATTCAAATACGAGCAATAAGGAATGAAAAGGGTTTAATTACCTCAGATCCAGTGGAAATTCAGAAAATTGGGAATCTTTACTCTTACATAATAGAAGACACAGAAGAAATGGACAGATTCCTCAAAACATACAAATTACCAAAACTGAATCAAGAAGATATAACAACTCTCAATAACCCAATAAGAGCCAATGAAATAAAAAATTTAATTAAAAAACATACTGACAAAGTAAAGTCAAGGTCCTGATGGATTCACACTTGTATTCTACAAGAAATTTACAGAAGATATAATACCTATACTCCTTAAACTCTTCAATGACATTGATAAGGAAAAAAATCTTCCCAAAACCATTCCTGAAGGCAAATATCATACTGATAAAATCTGGGAAAGATGCCACTAAAAAAGAGAACTACAGGCAAATCTCCATCATGGACATAAATGTAAAAGTCTTCAATAAAATCCTAGCTAATAGTATACAGCAAATCATCAAGAAGATTATACACCATATCCAAGAGATGCAAGGATGCTTCAATATTCTCAATCTATAAATGCAATACACTATATAAATAGAGCGAAATCTAAAAATCACATGATCATCTCAATTGATGAAAAGGCTTTTGACAAAGTCCAAAACTCATTCATGTTCAAAGTCTTACAGAAAATTGGAATAGAACACCACTACTTCAAGCTGATAAAAACCATCTATGACAGCACAATGGTTAATATAATTCTAAATGGGGAAAAACTGAAATCTTTTACTCTCAGATCTGGTACAAAACAAGGATGTCCTCTATAACCACTCCTATTCAGTACAGTTCTGGAATCATTAGCTAGAACCATTAAACAGGAGAAAGAAATAAAAGAAATAAGAATAGGTAAAGAAGAAGTTAAATTATTATTTGCAGATGACATGATACTTTAATTAGAAGATCCAAAAAACTCCACCAAGAAGCTGTTAGAATTGATTCACAAATTCAGTAGCATAGCAGGATGCAAATTCAATACCCAAAAGTCAATAGCATTCCTCTACACAGATAACAAACACACTGAGAGGGAAATTAAAGAAACAATATCTTTTACAATACCACTGCAGAAAATGAAATACCTTAGAATTAGCTAACTAAAGAAGTCAAAGATCTTTTCAAGGAAAATTACAGTACTCTAAAAAATAGATAGTAGAGGATTTCAGACAATGGAAAGATATTCCCTGCTCCAACATAAGAATCAACATTGTGAAGATGGCCATACTCCCAAAATTGTTGTACAGATTTAATGCAGTCTCTACCAAATTACCACCAATATACCTCTTTGATATAGAGAAAATCATTCCTATAATTTATTTGGAACCAGAAAAGACCTAGAATTGCAAACACAATCCTGGGCAACAAAGACAAGGCAGGGGGCATTACAATTCCTGAAACGAAATTATACTACAAAGCAACTGTTATAAAATCAGCATGGTACTGGCAACAAAATAGACCTGAGGATCAGTGGAATAGATTAGAAGATGCAGAAGCCTCTACAAATACACTCAGCAACCTTATCTTTGACAAAGGGGCCAAACATGCTTGTTGGAAGAAAGATAGCGTCTTTAACAGATGGTGATGGAAAAACTGGCTGACTACATGCTGAAAATTTGACCGAGTCTATTACCATGCATTAAGTAAAGTCAAAATGGATTAAATATCTAAACATTAAAATAGAAACCCTAAGTCTGCTGGAAGAGAAATTAGGAGGAACTCTTGAAGACAAGGGTAGGCAAAGAGTTAATGAACAAAAATCAAATTGCACAGGTAATACTTGAAAGAATTAATAACTGGGACCTCCTCTTACAGAGAAGCTTTTTATATGTCAAAAGAAATTACCAACAGAGTGAAAAGACAACCCACAAATTTGGAAAAAATCTTGACTAATAAGCAGTCAGGTAAAGGTCTGTTCTCTAGAATTTATAAAGAAGTAAAAATCATTGGGTCCCCAAAATTTAAAGAACCAATCCATAAATGGGCTTCTGAGATTAATATACATTCCTCAGAGGACCGGATATTAGAAGTTAATAAATATATGAAAAAATGTTCCACATCAGTAGCCATCTGTGAAATGCAAATTAAAACAACACTGAGATATCATCTCACCCCAGAAAGAATGGCTATCATCAAGAAATCAACCAACAACAAATGTTGGAGAAGCTGTGGGGAAAAAGGAATCCTTCTCTGCTGCTGGGAATGTAGACTGGTGTAGCCATTAGAGAAATCATGGTGGAGACTCCTTAAAAAATGAGAAATGGAAATCACATTCAAGTCAGCTATCTCCCTACTGAGAATTTCCCCAGAGGAACTGAAAACATCATATCATAGTGATATATGTATATGTATGTTTATAGCAGCACAGTTTGATAGCCAAATCTTGGAAACAACCAAGATCCCATGCCCATAATCTGAAGAATGGATGAAAAAGATGTGATACTTTTATACAATGGAGTATTACTCAACTGTAAAGAATGATAAACTCAAAGTCTTCATCTTTAAGTGGATGTCCCTTGAAGACACACTCATAAGTGAAATAAACCAGAACCACATGTGTAAATACTGTATATTCACTCTTGTGTAAGAACTCAAAAGAAGAAATAAAAATAGAAAGTTATGACACAATTAAAAGGAAAGTGAGAACTTGAAGGTTAGACAATGAAGATAGGTCCAGGAGAAAAGCTAGGAAACATGACACGGGCAAAGCTATACATTTATAAGGACAAGGTAGTTAAGGCAATGTTCCTGAGAATCTTCAACAGGTTTTTGAAACTAGTAGTTAATTGGTAGGATTCTCATCCTGACTAACTATAAATGCTGATACCTATGAACTAAGCAACTACATTGAAGATAGCAATGTGTAATAGAAGGGTCACATTTGGAATGCCTGCCATTCTAGTCTTCTAAATACATACAGCTCGTCATGACATATCAATTACTGCCCTACTGTCTCTCAAGTAAATACTTCTTTTTAAAAAAAGGTAATAAATGAAAACAAGAGAGAAGAAAAATATGTCAGAGAACTGTCTTGCTACAATGCTGTATATGGTTATATTTCTATATTTCTGTATAAAAATATGTAATTGTTTATTCCAATTTCTTAATTTTTTTTAAAATTTTTCTTGATATTCTGTAGGAACTTAAAGTTTAATATATCAAATACTTGATGGAAAATACCTGTTCCATGTTATGTCTAAGATGTTTCATATTCAGACAGATAGTGAGGTTCAGCTCAATTGTCTATGTTGTAGTGTAATAATAATAAGCTTCTCTTCTGGAAGGCTAACAACTTAAATTTGTAGATTATAAATTAGAGAAAAAGAAGGGCTGCAAGAACAGTCAACATTTTGGACCTAGGCTTTCAAGGTCAGTGAGGACTCAGGACATAAGAGAACCTGTATTATAACACCCTGTAACTCAGCTGTGTCCCAAATTTTCTGATCAAGGATATTATGGGGCCATAGAGAAAAGTGATCGATGAAGTAGACTGTGTCTAAGGAGAGTCACATTGAGAGAAAACATTCTCTGAGGCTTCAATAGAGACCAAATTGGTCAAGCAGTGGTTGTGACTCATACACATTGGCTGACACTGACAAAGGATCTACAAACTGCAGTACTGGGTTTCAGGATAAATTCTGAAGGGATTTGACTAACCTAATTAGGTGCAAAAGTTGCAATTCTTGTTACATAGCTCTTACTTTATCTTGCTTTTAACCATCCAGCAGAAAAGTATAGAAGAGAGTGATGAAATGTAAAGCCATATTAATACGCTGAGCTGAAAAAGTCTCAAGTCAACTTCTGACGTTGCCAGTCCTATGGAAAACCTACTACTGTTATGGACTACTGGACTATAGGAATATTTTGCTGAATTCACACACGTACAATATTTAAATGACAATGGAATACTCTTCTCTGAGAAAACTAAACAAAAAAAGGTCATACAAATTAAGGGCCATTTTGTATCTTTATATTCAAAATATGATAGACATATAGTTACTTTCTCTTAATTCATTGAAGAGAAATTTGTTCTAATAGTACTTGTGGACAGGATATCATGTCTGTATCATGTACTATGAATAACCACCAAGCCAACAATATGCAGTGTATTAATTATTGAAACTGTTCTACTAATCAGTTTTGAAACTGTCTCATTGCTGTTTGTTTCTCAATGAAATGATTTTTAAAACAGTTATAGTCAAAAACATAATACTTCATAAATGTATTAGAATCCCTCATCTCACTAACAAAGAAATACAAATTATAATTCAATAAAATAACACTTCTTTTTCAAGTTAGTCAAAATTGTTAAAGTTGAAATTCAGTGAAGAAATTGCCAAAACAGATGGTGAGATTATAAATTGTTATAAGCTTTTTAGCAGCTGTGTTACATACAGTGATACCTCAGTTTACAAATTCTACTGCTTGCAAACAATTCACTTGTGAACAGAAGCTTTCCACAAAATTTTGCTTCCCTTTCAAATTCCATATTTGGTAACAAACACAAATGCAGCCATCTTTCCCAGAATCATGGAAAAAATTAAGTTCATGAACCAAGATACAGTACTGATGTGTATAAAAAGGTTAAAAAATCTTTATCATTTGATTAAGTATATTTTATTATAATTTTCTTTTATTTTGATGAGTAAAAACAAAAGCAACAAAACAAATACAGAATCAGGGTAACATACTACAATAAATATATTATAGATTTCAAAACAAGAGTAGCTGATTAACAATGTTTATTATCTGGTTTTAATCATCGAATCTGTTGCTCAGATGATCAGATATAATTATGCAAGATGGGACACATGATTGAATATTACTGTATGTTTTCAATAAACCTTAATTTTTTTTCTTGTCTCTTTTTCTTTTATTACCTTTTTCTTAAAAAATGTACTTTAAAGAGTATAATAATTGATATAGTTAATATGACATTAGAAACAGTACTCATTTACAAAATGATGCACCTTTTTGGTCTTTCAACCACAAATAAAGCTATGCATTGCTTTATTTTTATTTTATTGAAAATTGAACTTGATCCATTCCCTTCTCTTAGAAAACTAAACAAAAAAGGGCATACAAATAAACCACCACTTGGTATCTGTATCTTCAAAATAGGATAGATATACAGCTACTTTCTCTTAATTCAATGAATAAAAACATTTGTTCTAATAGTGTTTGTGGACAGGATATCATGTCTGCATCTTGTACTATGAATAACCACCAACACAGCAATATGCGATGTATTAATTATTGAAACTGTCCTATTAATTGGTTTTGAAACTGTCTCATTGCTATTTATTTCTCCATAAAATTATTTTAAAAGGTCAATTATAGTCAAAAATTAATATGGCATTAGAAACAGTACATGTTTGTACTGTTACACACATTTGTACTGTTACAAATGTGTACTGTTTAGAATAATCAAACCATGTAGTGAATGTTTAAAGTTTTTTCTTAATTGACACATGGATATTAATCACTTCAGAATTCTTCCCTTTGTTTCAAATATACTCATCCCATCATCCTTGCTATATTCTTAAACAGTTCCGGAATGTTCTTTCAAAAATATCTTTAGTTGTACTATTGTGGTTGCCTTGATGTCCTAAATTGCTTCAAAATGTTCTCCTTTCATGCTCATTTTTTGAAATGAGTCAGAAATCACAATGATACTAGATATAGTGAATACAGTGGGGAAGATATGCCGCATGTTTTGACTTGACAGATTTTGTTGTACCACTCATGGTATATGACATGGAGCATTGTTAGAAAAGAACACTAAATCAGTTGCCCATGCAAGAACTGCTTCTGAAAGTGCTAAGAATAATGTGTGCTTAGTGTAAGCACACATTATTTGGAAGAGATTAAACATTCACTGTTCAATCACTTTTTGGATGTTCATAATATAAGATTGTTTAAGTTAATTGCAATGGAGACACAATATGAAATAATAAGCAGCCATTAAAATTGTGTTTCAGGAAATATTTGGTGCAATCAATGAATGACGAGAATAGATTTTGTGAAAATAGCACATTGAAAAGAAATTCTAATTCTTGACTGCTATTTCCACGGGTGTTGATTGTGTCATAAAATTATATTTACGAATTCATTCATTTCTGTCAACCAGTGATACAAGGATATGGGGAAACAATGTGCATGATGTTGCCTCAACAGTTTTGAAAAAGTGGACTACATATTTCACTGGAGACACCATGTGGGAATCCATCTAAATGGCAATGGTGGTTACCTCTATGCTGTGGAATTGATGTTGAGTTTTATCTTGTGACTATTTTGATATACCTCACTTTTCATAAACTTGCATTTATTTATAGTCAGAAAAAAAGTGTAATTTAAACAGAAAATTTAGTTCTTCCATCCAGGTTGCTGTACATTGACCAAACAGTTGCAGAGTTGTGCAAGAAGACAGCCTTGGAGACAGAGAAGCGTCTCTCTGGGAGAGGTGGGAGTTGGCTTGGAGCCAGCTTGCCTGGCTTCCCCTGGGAGAAAGACTGGCAGACATGGAGTGGGTGAAGCACTTGGGAAAGGTGCTAGCAGGGCACGGGTGCTTAACTGTTCACACATGCAGCCTCCGCATACTTCACGTCCCCTCTGTGGACTAAGGTGAAAACAATGGGAAACGATTATTTGAGTGGCCATGGAACTACAGTGCTCACAGTAGCCTACCTGGAAGTATGGATCTCACAGTCTAGAAATTCCAGGATCTCTGTGATGAAAACACCAGACTGGTATCTGTAAGAGAAAACAAGAGGGAGCCTGGGATGCATACAAACACAGAAGAAGACCATGAGGAGATAGAGGCAGAAACTGGAGGGATGCTGACACAAGCTAAGGGACACTGAGATCACCAGGAGGGATGGTCTCAAGGGACAAGGAAGGACTTCTCTCCTGGAGCTTTAGCCTGGTTGGATTTCACCTTGATTTTAGACTTCTAACCCCCAGAGCAGTGAAGTAACTTTTTAAAGTTCCTGGAGCCAGAACTGAAAACTTCATACCACAGAGATATATGTGCATCCATGTTTATAGCAATGTAATTTGTCATAGCTAAATTCTAGAAATAACCTAGATGCCCATCAACTGAAGACTGGATAAGGAAGATGTAGTGTTTTTACACAATGGAGTATTGTTCAGCTATAAAACCAAATAAATTTGAATATTCGTTTGTAAATGATGCAACTAGAGAACATACTCTTAAGTGAAATAAATCAGACCTGCATGTGCAAACATCATATTGCCTCTTTAGTGTGAGAACCTGAGGAGAAAAATGGAATCTGAAGGGTACAATACATACTGGTAAAAAGGAATGGATTTATTCAAAAGGAAAGAGTTACTGAGTTGAGGAGGACAGGCAAGGGAGTAGGAGATAAGTTTGGACAAGTGTACTGTGCATTTCTGCTGGTCTATGGAAAGAAGCAGTTAATGCTTAATCTTTTTGTCTCCTCTTTTCAGTTGTTTGTACTTTTTCTCTTCCTAATTTCTTATATATTTCTTCTTCAGCTTTATATGCATATATCTGATAATATGAGTAACTAGTTGGAAGACAATTATGTACTACAACAAATACTGTGCAATTCGTATTACTTTGTTAAGTGAAATTCTATATCACTTTTAAGTTTATCTGTTTTAATTCTAATTTGTACTCTCTTTTAAATAAATAAATAAATAAAATAAAGATGCTGGGGCCAGAAGAACCGAAACCTCATACCACAGAGATATATGGAAAGAAGCAGTTAATGCTTAATTTGTTTTGTCTCCACATTTTATGGCAAGTCTTGTTTTCTGTGTTATGTTCATTTTTGTGTACAAGTCTGTAGTACATAATTTTTACATGCCTTGTGCAGATTTTGTAGATGTATATAGCACATCTTAGTTCCTTTGACTTGGCGACACCCAGGAAATTGATGCACCCAGTAAGAAGATGAAACCAAGTGAAGTCCAGAGCTCATCTACATCTATTAATGACAAAGTGTCATTACCACTGTGGTCAAACAAGTTAAATCCAGGGCCTTGTACTTTTTTAGTGTATTTAATACAGGGTCTACAGGGTATCATTACACAGATCTGAGTCAGTGATATTCTTGTTTTCAGCCTTCCAAGAGCTGGGATTATAGGTGTGCACCACCATGCCCAGTCTCAATAGTCACCTCATCATGCCCGAGGGGCGGGGCCAGCATCTGACACGCGGGATCGAGCCCTAGCGGCTGTGCTCTGCCTAAGCAGGCACTTTAGTTCTCTGAGCTATCAGGATCTTACTCTATGTTTCTTTCTAGTATTTATGGTGCATTGTTAATATTGTCTTTGTAAATCATAGATCATACATTTACTGGGGCTTTGGTGGTGTCCTAGAAAAGGGATTAATATGGTTTTGCAAATGCTTGCTTCTTGAATGATTTTCAAAGATTTTCATCAAAGATATTTAAAATAGGGCCAGCCAGCAAGCTCATCAGACTAAAGCACCGACTTAGGCAGAGTGCAGGGGCTGGGGTTCAATCCCAGGAACCACAGTCATGCTGGCCCCACCACCAGGGCACTCTGAAATAGTGCCTGAGACTGGGTGTGGTATTGTGTTCCTGTAATTCCAGTGCTAGTGAAGCTGAACACAGGAGACTCACTACAAGTCTGATCTGTGTAGTGAGACTGTGTAGACCCTGTGCTAAATACATTGGAAAAAAAATGTAACTAGGCATTAAGCATAGATAGTGACCTCATGGTGTTTTGGCAAAAGAAATGTATCGTTTCTAAAGAATTCTGGTTGCGCTTTTCTACATGGCTTGTGGGAAGACAGAGAGGAGACATCTTTGAATTTCTCTTTATAAAACTGGGCTGTGAAATGGCAGTTAGGAGTCCACTGGTTTCTTTTGGAGTTCCTGAGAAGTCATGGAAGCTGGCAAAAGAAAAAGCTTCCATATAGGAAGGTGACTTTTCATACAATTCTTGACAATTCAGAGAGAAACAGTGCAGCAGTCTCTGCTTTGCAGAGGTTGTTTTTACCACTTCTTACCAGTAAATTCCCAAACAAGATCTGATTATATGTCGAATTACTTTTGAGTCAAAGCAAAATGAGATTTCAAAAAATCCTGGTATCTGTATTTGAAGTTCATCACCTTAAAAAAAAGTCTCCATGAAGAACATCATTTATAGTGCAGCAGAGAACAATATGAACCTGTAGTTCTCTGATGCCAAGTGGATGCTGCTGCCAGAAGCTTATTTATAGCTGTGCTGTAATCTTCAGCAGAACACAGTGAAGCAGCTATTGCTGAGTCGGTTATTAGACCTACACACTAAGGGTTAGTAACTTCTAGGGCATTATTCATTGACAATAATCTGCAGCCTGCTATGTACCATGCTGCATGCTGTATAAATATAGCAAGAGTGCCTTCATAAATAATGCCAGGAGCACTAGCAATGCCAAGACAAAAAATATATTAACAGCAAGTTAATGTGTTGGACCCCTGGGTTTGCTTAATTGTGTGGGCTGATTTATCCTAGGGAAATGAAGAGAATTGCCTTAGCCAAACATAGATTTGGAGTCTATAATCCTGTTTCTCTCCCACTGCCTCTCTAGTCTTAAGATAGATCCTTCTAATATTGACGTGATATGCCTGACACTTTCTGAATTTTATTTTCTTAAAAAATAAGGACCTATTGTTCTAATTTTAGTGTATTTTCTCCTAGTTTAATGACTGTCTACCGGCAACAAAAATAGATTTTTAGCCTGTCCAGAGATGTCAGTGTCTATTTATTTTCAGGCTATTCATATGCAGATGAAATAATCTAAACTCATTACTCATTTTGTGCAAAATAACATTATATGCACATTTAAACTGCAGCTCTGAGATGGGAAAAATGAGAGATAAAATTGTTCATAGGAAAGAGGTATGCCACTGGGGGAATGATTTTGGAGGGTATAACTGCTTCTCCAACTCTCTTCTGTCTTTACTGTTACAAGGTAAGAAACCTTCCTCTGTCATGCCCTTCCACTCTGCCATTTCTGCCTGGGAGCAGCCAACTGGGGCCTAAATCTCCCCAAACAAAATTAAATCTCTCTTCCTCTTTAGTTCTGAGTGTTGGTTATTTTGCCTCAGTAGCAGGAAAATTAACTAATACAGAAAATGAGTACCAGAATAGGGTCATTTCTGTGATTATATCTGGCCATGTGGTATAGAAGCTTCTGGAAGTAGTATGCAGGAGTTTGGAAAGCTTTGAAGACATGGACTATTTAACCTTCTTTTTGATTCTTATAGGGGCTCACACCTAAGTTGCCTAACCCTTAGAAGAAAGTTTGGACTTGGGCTTTTCAGCACTGTTAAAACCACTGAGAATCTGGCAAGTATTTGTGATGGATTAAATATATTTTGCATGAGATGAGCGTGAGTGTTGCAGAATATTGTGCTTTGGAGCTAGAATGCCCCAAAAGTGTAATGTGTTCAGCAGTGGGAGTTTTAGAAGGTGACTGGAACACAGGGGTGCTATATTCGGTAATGTGTTGATCTACTGATGAGTTCATAGCTGCGTGTACTTTTAGGATGTGAGACTTGGGTGAAAGAGATGTGCCACTAAGGCATACCTTTAGGCAATGTAGCTGCTTCCCCTGGTTCTTTTTTTTTTAAAAGAGGATAGCAAACAATGACAAATAATAAGAATGAAGAAAATAACTAAGCAACATAAAGCAATAAAAGTTGTACAGAATTTCAAAACAAGAACAGAAAATGAACAATAGTTGTTACATTACATATTATCATCAAATTTGTTGCTCAGATTACCAGATATAGACATGCAGATTGATCAGACAATTAAACATTAACTTTTCCTCTCAATAAAACTTAATTTTTTTCCTTGTCCTTTTACTTTTTATGCTTTAATTTATTTTAAATAGATTATAGACATAGTAGATAAGACAGAGACAATACACATTTTAAAAAACAGGATAAAATGTACTCAACTGTAGTTATATTGCACATTGCTGTCTTCAACATAGTTGTTCATATTACAGATATTAGCATATAAAATTGGTCAAAGTAAACATTTTAAATGTTAACTGCTAACTTCAAAAATACAATAGAAATTAGTACTACAATTATCTCAGCTATCCTGAGTATATACTCACATACTTTTGCTGCTTCCTTCTTTTTTTTTATCTTTTCTCCTTTCCCACATCTCAATTTTTTTATTCCCTATGTTCAGTTTCTTTCTGTGCTCCTATATCTATTGTACTTTTCTGATTTTATTTATTTTTTAAAGTTCTTTTACTGGGCCAGGGAGATGGCTCAATAGAATAAGTGCTTCCCTAGCAAGTACAACAGCCTGAGTTCGACCCCTGGTTCTGCCGAGAGAGAGGGAGAGAGAGAGAGACAGAGACAGAGAGACAGAGACAGAGAGACAGAGAGACAGAGAGAGAATTCTTTTGCTAGGAAGACAATACAATCAATGTTTACACATATGGGTCTCCTTTGTTTCATTTATGAGTATAGCCTCTAGTTGTATCCATTTACCTATAGAAGTCTTAAGTTTAATCTTTCTTTACAGTTGAGTAATACTCCATTGTATAAAAATACCACATTTTTTAATCCATTCCTCAAGTGATGGGTTTTTGGGTTGTTTCCAAGATTTAACTAACAAACTGTGCTGCTATAAACATAGGTACTCATAAATCACTGTGGTGTGATGCTTTCAGTTCTTTTGGAAAAATATCCAGTAGAGGAATATATGGATTGAATGGGGCCTCTAATGGAACTTTTTTTTTCTTTTTTGAGGAGCCTGCACACTGGTTTCCATAGTAGTTGTACCAGCCTACATTCTACCAAAAGTGGGGGAAGGTCCTTTTTTCCCCCACAGCCTCTCCAGTATTTCATATTAGTTGATTTCTTTATGATAGCCATTCTTTCTAGAGTGAGACAGTATTTCAGTGTTGTTTTAATTTGCGTTTCTGGAATGACAAATGAGTGCTGTGGAACGTTTTTTCATCTATTTTTGCCATTTTTATTTCTCCCTGTGAGAAGTGTATATTCAACTCAGATGCCCATTTTGGATTGGGTCTTTGAATTTGGGGGACCTGATTTTTTTTTTTTTAGTTTTTATAGCTCCTAGATAGAATTCCTTTGTCTGAGTGACTGTTGTTTCAGATATTTTCCCTAATTTGTTGGTTGTCTTTTCACTCTGATGGTGATTTCTTTGGATGTGCAGAAACTTCTCAGTAAGAAGATGTTCCAGTTGTTGATTCTTTGAAGTATTTCCTGTGCAGTCTGATTTGGTTCATGAGCTCTCTGCCTACTCCTGTGTCTTCAAGATTTCTACCTACTTTCTCTTCTAGTAGTGTTTCTGTTTAAATGTTTAGATCTTTGACTAATTTTGACTTTAGTGCATGATGATAGAGCTCATGCTAGTTTTAGTTTTCAGCATGTAGAACAGCAGTTTTCTAGGGCTACATTTTAAAGAAGCTATCTTTCTTCCAGTGAACATGTTTGGCTCCTTTGTCAAAAATAGGGTTGCTAAGTATGTTCAATAAATTGTGTTTGAGTTTATGTTGGATTGTAGATACTGTTTAATTTCATCTTTAACCTATTGTGTGCTGAGGAGGGTGTTACTTAATTTCCATGTGTTTATGAATTTTGTGGTTTCTTTTGTCATTAATTTCCAGTTTTATTGCATGTAGTCAAATAATATGCATGGGACAATTTCAGTTTTCTTACATTTACTTATTAGCATGGGATCTATTTTAGAGAACATCCTATGTGCAGCTGAAAAGAACATGTATTCGGATGTTGTTGGGTGGAACACTGTAAATTTGGTTTAGTTTTCCTGCCTTTTTGCTGATTTTTTGTCTACATGTCCTATCTCTTTGAAATAATGGGGTGTAAAGGTCCTTCATTAAGATTGTATTATTCATTATTAGATTTTTTCCATGGCCTTCAAAATTTTTCTTATATAGTTGGGTGGTCCCATATTTGGTGCATATATATTTATAATTATTATGTCTTCCACTTGAAGTTTTTCTCTTAACCATAAGTAGAGACCTTCTTTATCTCATTTGATTATTGGTTTGAAATTCACATTGTTTGTGAAGAGAATAGCTGCCTTTGCTTTTTTCTGAGCATGTGGTACATGTAGTATTGTTTTTCATCCCTTGACTTTCAGCCTATGAATTTCCTTTTGATTTAAATGTGTTCCAAATATATAGCATGTTGTTGGATTTTGCTTCTTGATCCACTCTTCCAGTCTATTTCTTTTAATTGGAAAATTGGCATCATTTACATTGGTGGCTATAATTGATAGATACTAGCTTATCTTTGTCATGTTATTTTCCTGCTGTTGGTTCCCTACTTTTCCTGTGTTTAATTGCTTGTCTTGTTTGGTGGCTCCTTTCTGATGTTGCTCTTGGAGTTGTGGTCTTTCTAGAATATTTTTCATTTCTTTTGTAGGATCAGCTTGGTGGAAATGTATTTCTTTGTTGTTGTTTTTTTTGTTTTGTTTTTTTTTTTTTTTTTTTTTTTTTTTTTTTTTTTTTTTTTTTTTTTTTTTTTTTTTTTTTTTTTTTTTTTTTTTTTTTTTTTTTTTTTTTTTTTTTTTTTTTTTTT
>PVKA01006782.1:14775-42280 GCA_004027165.1 Ctenomys sociabilis | reverse complement strand
TATAATTTTTTTTCTTATAGGACTTGAAATGCTTCACTGCATGCTCATCTTGACTTGATGATTTGTGTTGAGAAAACTGCTATGATCTGTATGGGCTTTGCTTTAAGTGTGATATTTTTGTTGTGTTTTTGTTTTGTTTCGTTTTCTCTAACAGCTTTTAGCATGTTATTCTTGTTCTGAATTTCTGGGATCTTGATTATTGTATGTCTGGGTATAGATTTATTTTGACTGATACTATTTGGAGTTCTATATGCCTCATTTAATTGTATGTCACATTCTTACCTTATGTTTGGGAAATTTTGTGTTATTACTTCTGCAAATTTTTTATGTCATTTGTGTTGACTCCTTCTTCATTAATACATGTTGTTCACCTTTGTGTTGTCTCATAGCTGTTGAATTATTTTTTTCTGGTTCCTTGTTATTTTTAAGATATCTTTCCTTTCATGGTCACTAGCTGTAACTATGTCTTCAAGGTCTACAAGTCTATCTTCAGTTTCATTCAAATGGGTTTGCCAGCTTTTAATGGGATTTTTGATTTCCTGTATATCTCTTTGCATCTGTTTCATGCATTCTGTTTCTTTCCCGTGTTGCTCATTCAAGGTTTTCCTCATTTTTCTATTCCCCCCCTTTTTTATCAATGTCTTCTTTAGACACACTTAGTAATTCCTTTTTTACCTGAGAGATTATTTCTGATGTGATTTCTTCTATACACCTTTGAAGTTGTTTTCATACTTCAGTTGAAAGATTTGCTTTGTTTGACTTGCAATGTCTTTTATGCTGATGTCTCCTGGATTTGTTCTGGGTAGGCTAAGGGCTTGAGATTGCATTTTTCTCCTTCATCTGCTTATTTTATATTTTAGAAAGAACTGCTTATTTAGATTTCTGCTGGTTTTGTGAAATTTTGATAGTAGGTAGCTATATCACTGCAATTAAAGCCTCTCTGCAAGAGTCTATTCTTCAGGAATTTCTTCTGTGTGTCAGAGTTCTTGGCTGTGTCTTTCCCAAGATCTTGCCTTCTGTATTGATTGAGAATGGGATATTGGTTTCTGTTTGGCACGGTCCTCCATCTTTTGATATAGGGCTTTTTTCCCCCCATAATTTTATTGAAGAAAAAATAGCATTGAGACAGATTCAAATCAAATTAGTGTAACAGATTCAATAATTACTACATTGCATATTGTTTTCATAGTGGATTTTTGTTGTACAAGGTGCACATGATATTCTATTCACAAACATTATTAGAGCAGATGCCTCTATTCAATGAATTAAGAGAATGTAGCTGTAGACCTATCTTTTTTATTTTTAATTGAAGAACAAGTAGCAATGAGACAGTTCCAAATCAAATCAGTAGGACAGATTCAACAGTTTATACATTGCACATTGTTTTCGTATTGGCCTTCTGTTGCACTGATATAGGGCTTTAATGAGGTTAGTACCCCAGTAACATTACTGTCCAGGGGAGAACATGTGGTTAAAACAGACAGGGTGTCTTTCTTACTGTAATACAATTAGCAATAATAATAACAGCAAGTGAAATTTAGTTATTTATAAACTTTGGTAACTAATGATTTTGTTCATTAGTTAGGAGCAAAGACTATAGTTATATTACAAAACAGTTCATAAACTGGGAATCTTTATGTATAGTAGTTCCCCTGACTTCCATCTGGGAACCACATCCTAAAGTCCCCGAGGCTGAGAAGTTCACCTGAGTTCCCGCCAGTTGCCTTGGCCTGACCAGTCTGGGGTCCTCTCAGCCAATCTATTCACCTGGGCTCTTCCCAGCCCCATGTCTTTCCTTCTTTTTCTACTCCTTGGCTCTCATGAGGCAGACAGCTTTCTTCTCCTGTACTCTTCCTCCATGTCATTTCTCCTTAAATGCTAATTACCAGGAACTAAATCCCCCCTAAGATGAGCTAATGAAGTTTTTCTCCTTTAAATTGTGGTTGTAAACAATTAAAAAGTTGACCAACCCAAGGTTTTCATGGGATTGCCCAAGACATGGGCAGTATGTGTCCATAATCATACCAACTGACCATGTGCTAAACAGAACACTATCCCTCCTCAGAGGGGTCTAATTAATCCCTGGAACCTCTGCATCTGTTACATCACATTACAACAGCACTTTTCAGATGCTATTAACTTAAAGATTTTGAGGTGTCAAAATTATCCTGAATTATCTGAGTGAATTTGATGAAGTTATAAGGGGCCTTAAAGGCAGAAGAGGGAAGGAGGAGAATTATTGTCCCAGTGATGTATCATGAGAAAGGTTCATTTACCTGTAGCTGGCTTTGAAGTCAGAAGAGATCACAATCCCAAGAATGTAAGCAGCTTCTGAAGGCTAGAAAAGGAAGATAATAAATTTCCCCCACTGCTTTCTGAAGGAATGTAACCCTGCCAGATGTCTTGGTTTATCTCACTGGGACTCCTAATACAGTTTTGACCTCTAAAATTGTTATCTAATAAATTTGTGTTGGTTTAAAGCACCAAATCTGTAACTAAAGCAATATGAAACTAATAAAAATAATAAATCACTCATACCAGAACTTCTGTTTTTAAAGGTAATTAGGCTTACCCATTCACTTACATTATGAAACCAGGTTGGGATGTAACTTTGGTCGAGTGTTTGATCAGCATGTATAAGGTCCTAGCTTTATCTTCAACACCACAGAAACAAAATCAAAAAGCCAAGCCTATTTACTTAATGGACTATATGCCAAACATTGTACTTAAATGCTGAGGAGGTATCATATCAGTGGATGGCACACAATTATTCAATTATCCTCAGAATAATTACTGAATGGCTACCATTTTCAAGAGGTGTATGGTGAATAAGAAAGAGAAGATTTCTACCTTCATGTGGCTCACATTCTGATGTAGTTGAAAGCAGTAATGTACAAGTAAATGAATAAGATAATTACAAGTTATGCTTAAGGAATTTAGAGTAAATTAAGCACAGAGTAAATGATAGTGATTAACTGAGGAAACACTCTCTTACGCAGCTGAACAGAGAAGGGCTCTCCAAGAAGGAATAGGGGACATCTTAGCTGAAACCTTAAAGATAAGGAAGAAGCACACAGCCTGGATAACCTTTGATATGGAACGTTCCTGACCAAAAGAAAGGAATGGCAGAAGTCTCAAGCTGGACATGATCTTGGAAAGGATGAAGAACTGAAAAGGGCAGCACGCGTATAGAAGAGTGTGAACAAAAATGCCCGTGAAAAGACTAGTAAAAGAAAGATTAGCTCAAGGCTTCTTAGATCATGATAAAGAATTTGGAATTTATTTTGAGAAAGTGGAAAGTCATGAAAGCATATAATCACTGACTAGAATTGCCTAATGGATGTTATAGCTTCCTGAATAGACTTAAAATAATTGAAGTGCCATTTGGTATTTTTTACCTTACAAATTACATTAAATTTAGGTTTCATTCATTTAATTCTCTTTTCACTGTAAACCAGTAGCCAAACTGGTTGGTTCACCTACCAGGCACATAAATCTGTTATCTTTAGGTTTTTTGACTTTTGCTGTGGTGCCTGCCACTTGTGCTCCAATTTAGGATTATCCTAAATTTTATTTAGGATAATCCTTCTCTTTTTTTCTTCCTTCCTTTAAATGAAATCGTTGAGAACCAAGACCTGTTGCATAGATCCTAAAGCTTTTCTCACTAACTACTGGAACTGGACTGAGGCAGTAGAAAGTCGAGATGAGAAGTAGACCCTCTACTGATTTCCTCTTGGTAATAAATTTCTTCTTTTTGCCTTCATGAATGATTCCTTCTAGGTCATTCATATTGTTACAATTAAGTTATTTGCAGTAACAATCTGCATAACCTTTTAATTTTCTTCATTTTCCTAAGAGAGAAAAGGACAGCACTGGAAGGCTGGCAGTTGCTAAGCACCAAGCTGATACTCAGGAAGTGGCACTGAAACACAAGAGGATGCAAAAATAAACAACCGTTTTAATTTTTAACTATAAACCAAATGATTCTGATTAGGCTACTTGAGTACTTTCATTCTTTAAAGAGATTTTCACAAAATACATGGACTGCTTTTGAATTTTCAAATTTCTGTCAGTTTTGTCATTTTAAGACTTTTTCTGCTAAAATATTGTTCGGGGTCACTAAAATTTATTTTTTATATTTAATGTTTTTATATTTTATATTTTAATGTTTGGAAGGTCAACAGTTTTTTTGCAAGGCAAAAATCACATCTATGCCACTTAAATTTCGGTAGAGTTGGCTTGAATATTGTCTTAAAGGTACCTCTATAATACGAATCAAAATATTCTATGATCTTTTTTGTGTGAGTGTAGTGGTTGTTACTGCTGTTCTCGTTCAGCTTCATGAAGCGCTTCAGTCTTAGGATGCCAGCTTTCTGATACTTCGAATTGGATCACTTAGATCCTACAAGATGTCACCAACTGCATTTCCTTTTCCTTAAATCTTTGTATTCATGGTGACTCTAAGAAAAAAAGAACAACCTGTCACTTAATCTCTGTAGAGTTTTCATAATCTCTGTAGCAGATATTGCAAGCTTTGTGTATTGAATTTTAAGTCTATAGGCATAACATAAATAACAATAATAAATAGGGTGGACCTAACTGTAGCGAGAGGACCAAGTACCTTGGTAATACATTGCTTTGCAGAATTAGCAGTACAGGCCAGTCATGAAAGGCAGCATTATACAGTGGTTGAATACACATGATCCAAAGCCATACTTCATTTTGAATCTTGTTCTTCCATGTATAAGAGGAGAAAATAAGGGTGCCTCACTTTTGCTAAGATTATGAAGTGAGATGATGTTTTAAAGGTGTTAGAAACATGTCTTGAGAAGTAAGTGCTGTATAAGTGATTTGATTAATAAACCAATATACATAGATATATTTGGGAATGATATCATCAGATTCTAGTATTTTGTTCTAGTTTTCTCTCCCATTTTTAAAAGTATACCAAGAAAGCAGAAATATCTAATTATTTCCATAAGAGAACCTCCATACAAACATCACCTCTACATAAAACTCACACCAGTTTTTGCTCTGCATAAATTTTGGTTAGCACAGTTTAGTTAAGGTAGTTCTCAAACAACTTTCAACCACCATAGTAAATTAAAGAATAACTGTGTGCAGTATGGTTGCCTATTAACTCTTCAGTGCCCTCTCAGCAAGCGTACATCAGGTGTGTAGCAGGGTCACCTGCCAATCCTGTCCCTCCCTTCAACATTTGTCAGCAACTGGCTACTGCACATCTGTGCTCAGTAACACAGAAAGTGTTTTGTGGCATTTCCTCCCTGTCTTCACTTGACATTTTTCACAAATTGATCAACACAGAATTTTTAAAAAAGAAGATTAAAATGCAACAAAGACATATGAGGTGGTAATTGACTGAATGAGCATAAATTGAGCTATAGATGAAATAGTAGGGGTATTCACAGTGGTCTGCATGCAAGGGGTTCTAGACTCACAGCCAGAGGACCTTAGTGAAGGTGAACGTATCAGCATATATGAGGAAAGAGGTTTTGACAAAAAGCATGAAAATATCCTAGCAAAAGTGACATTTTCACTTTAAAGGAACTCTCAGAGGTATTTCATAACATTGAAAAAAACACAAAAGATAAAATATTTGAAGCTGATCAAAACTAGAAAGCAGTACAACAATTCCCCAAAGTAGGGAAGAGGCACTTTCTGTAAGTTATACATTGACAAGACTGGAAAGGCAAGCACTATTGAAACTACTTTTGATGAAAGTACAGAGAAATAACTTGGCTTCTGAACAGAGCTAGTATTTCAACATCAAAATACTTAAAACTCAAAATAGACCAGTTATATCAAATTATATACCAAAATATCAAAATTTAATATCATATGTTTGTATGGTACTAAATAAATATTAGTTTTACTCCTTGTATTTCCCTCCATAATTATAGAGTAGAATCCAAGACTTCTTAAGTTGTGACAAACATTTCTGAAAGTTCTTTAACAACGATAACTTTTCCTGTCCCTAGTGTAGATTTCTGCAGACTCAGCTTACAGAGGCACTTATATGACCCTGTGTTACCATGCAAAGTGAAAACCATGTTGAGCTACTTTGGAGGCAGGGCTAGCCCAGTAAGAGGGGTGGCCAGAAGAGATCTCTGTGCTAATGGTTGTGCTGGTTGGAGAAAAGCCTTCAAAAACAATCAAGCCTGGGTAAAACACTCAGCAAATTATGCTATCCTTTGGATATTTGATCCAACGTTTTAAATCACTACTAAATAGCATCAGCAAACTTTATTTATTTGGATTGCTTAGAACCAGGGATTCTCTCAACAGATGAAGAGGCCTAAAGTCAGCATCCTTATTGCTTGGACCTTTTATTTTTCATGGGAATAAGTGAAAGGATTTTTTTTTCTTCTTATCTCAGAAGTGCATATTATTGGACATAAATTACATTCTCAATATAGAACTTGTATAAAATCTCACACAAAATTGCACTGATATCAACTTACATCTGAACTAACACAAATATGATAGCCACTTTATCCAATTCTAAAAGATATAAAATGTAAAGCAGTGTAAGTACCAACATTATTTTGTAGTATTTTTAGTTTGAAGGTGGGCTCGAATTGTTTGGTCCATGTTTCCCATTTCTACACTTAAATATAAGAAAATCAGTTGAAAAAGTATGGTGGGGTGGGAAAATATTCACCCTGAATTGTTGGCATTTGAAGTATAAACCTTTGTGTGGTAGTATAAACAAAAATAAGCATCAATTTGACCAATATTCATCAAAAGAAAAATGAAAATCTTTGACCTTTGGCCATCAGTAAATTCCATCTTTGAATTTATCTAATATCTTGCCTACATATGAAATGATATAAATTTAAGAACATTCATTGCATCGTTACTCATAATAGTAAACAGTTGAAAATGCTATGTAACAAATGTGAAAAAATTATACTAAAATGCTAATAAGATGAATTTCAGATACTGAATCATAAGATGATCTCCATGTGTATGGCTTACAAACAAAATGTTATAAAGGTGATCTTAGGACTCTAGCATCCTTCAGATCCAGTAAATAAATCTACGAATTATAAGATTGCAGAGAAAATTGATAAATGGTATTATTTTCAAGAAAGAAAAGATATGACAGCCGAGTTGGGCAAAGTTCAGAAATATATTCCTTAAATATGAGTGTTTAACAAAAATCAGTAGCATTCCTGTACACCAATAACAAACTCATGGAGGAAGAAATTAAGTAAAAACTACCATTCACAGTGGCAAAAATAAAAATTAAATATTTAGAGATGAACCTAAGAAAGTGAAAGATATTTACAATAAAAACTATAATACTCTGAAAAGGGAACTGAAGAAGATATGAGAAAATAGGGGGCCTGGATTGGCAGTACCATGATAGTCAAAATGTCCATACTTCTAAAGTTGACATAAGGATTTAACACCATCCTAACAAAATACCAAAAACATTCTGCGCAGACTACAGAAAGCAATCCTAAACTTCATATGGAATCAGAAGAGGCCCTGAGTGGCAAAAGCAATCCTGTATAACAAGAGCAAACCCCTGACTTGAAGGTATATTACAAAGCTATATATCTATCAACACAGCATAGTACTGACACAAGAACAACCACGTGGATCAGTAGGACAGAATACAGGACTCCAAAGCAACTCTATCACGACTGCTTGATCTCTGACAAAAACATACACTGGAGAAAAAGTTCACTTCTTTAATAAGTAGGGTTGGGAAGATCAACTGCCCACATGAATCTAGAACCATGTCTCTCACCATGTAGAAAACTAAAATTAAAATGGATCAAAGAATTAAAAGTTTAAACAGAAACAAGCTGCTGGAAGACAATGTCAATAAAACTCTTCAAGTCATAGAGTTGGGCAAGGACTTCCTGAACAGAGTGCTGTTTGCACAGGAAATAGTACCAAGAATCAATAATGGAATCCTATCAAATCACACATCTGCACAGTAAAGAAATGATCAACAGAGTGAAAACAACCTATAGAGTGGGGAGTAAAGTTTTGCCAACGATTCTGCAGTCAGAGATCTAGTTTCTAGAATATATTAAAAACTCAAAATAATTAGAAAAAGCCAATCCAAAGGTTGGCAATGAAATGGATAAACACTAAACAGAAGAAGTACACATATCCCTAGTTTTGAAGAAATGTTGAATATCACTAACCAGTAGAGAAATACAACTTAAAACAAAACCAAGATTCTATCTTACCTGAAAAAGAATGGCCATTATCAAGAATTTAAAGGGGTTGGGGATACAGCTCGGCAGTCTAAGTGCTCACCTGGCAAGCCCAAGACCCAGGCTTGATCCCTAGTGCTTCAGGCTGTGCTGGCCCCATATGGTGCTGGCCATCAAAACTGGATGTGATGACGTACATCTGTAATCCCAGCACTGGGAAGGCTGAGTCAGGAGGATCATTTTGAGTCCAAGATACATAGCAAGGCCCTGTACCAAATAAATAAATAAAAAGATTTTAAAAATTTAAAAGAATTTCAAGTAACAACAAATGCTGCTGGCAAGTCTGGAAGGAGAAAGGAGTCCTTCTCATTGCTGATGGGAATAGAACATAGTGCAACCACTATGGGAAATACTATGGAGAGGTCTCAAAAACCAAATTTCACCCGAGGCAACTATCCCCCTTCCAGTTAGCAACCTGCAGAGTTAAAGGCAGCATGTAACAGTGACACCTGCCTACCCATGTGGACAGCCACACAATTCATAGTAACTAACCTGTGAAAATGGCCTATCCACTAACGAGCAGATGAACGGGTAAAGAAAATGTGATATTTATTCACGATGTATTATTATTCTCCCATAAAGAAAGAAAAACTTGAGTCATTTGTGGGAAAAATGGATGTACCTAGAAACTATAATGTTAAGTGAAATAAATCAGACATACATATCTGAATATCACATGGCATTATAACCAAAATTCTAAGTAAAAAATAAAATATCTCAAGTAGGGAGATACATCTTTCTTAAATGGAAAATGGATGAATAGATGGAGAGAGTGAGGAAGGATGAGAAGGAAAAGGGATGAAAAATAAAGTGTGTTACGTGTAAGCACTAATTCCACCCGAGAAAGGTAGCACTATGTACTGCAAACATGTATTCATTTTAAAAATCTGAGTGTTTCACAGAACTGGCCACTGAGCCACGTACAACAAAGCTCAAGTAACAATTTGTGGTAGCTCATTAAACTGATAACATAAGGACCGGTGACAATCCATCTGTCCAAGTCAGGAGGGCATGATTATTTCTAACGCAGACACATAACCTATATCAGCAGAAAAATGGTTCTGCAAAGACATCCATATTCTAATCCCTGGAGCCTGTGAATATTATATGAAAAGGAGAATTAAAACTGAATGTGGAATGGAAGTTTCTAGCCAGCTAACATGAAGATAGAGACATTCTGGGTTACCCTAAACTCTATGATATCGTGAAGGTCCTCATATGTGAAGAGGAAGGCATGAGAGTGACTGAAAATGGTGTGACATGAGAAAGAGTCACTTGGTCATCTCTAGTTTTGAAGACTGAAGAAGCCATGAACTAAGGAACGTAAGAGACTCCAGAAGGTGAGCAAGGCAAGACAGTAGATTCTCCTGCTGAGACTCCAAAAGGGCACAGCCCTGATGATGCCTCAGTTTTAGCCCAGTGAGATTCAGGTCAGACTTTGGTTCTCTGGAAATGTAAAATAATAAATTGTCTGAACCCAGTAAGTCTGTGGCACATTGTTAGAATAGCAGGGGGACAGCAATGCAGCAGCTTTGTGTACGGCCTGGATCCTGTCCAGCTTGGCTATTTGGATGTGTGCAGGGAAGCTGGGAACATGGGTGGCAGATGAGAAAGGAGCTAGAAGCTCTTGCTCAGAGGTCTCAGCTGCCTAGGTCATGAAATGCACAGAAGAAAGTTTTCTAATACAGTAAATGTTTCAGGAAAATGCATGGAAACATCTATCAAAAACAAGACATACTCTTGTAAGTCTCAAGGAGTGTAGATGAGCCATATCAAAAAGAATATGTGAAAAAAAATTTTTTTAAGTGTATGTGATCAAAAAGCACAGAGGGGCTGTAAGCAGCAGACCAGCAGGAGCACACTTATCTTCTGGGAGGATCTATTGATCTGTACAAATAGAGAAGGATCTACTACCTGAAAGAGGTGTGAGGAGGATGCTCCTGAAAAGTGAGCGTCTGAAGCAGGCAAACTCCTAAACTCTGGATTTTAACTACACACCTACAATTTCAAAGATGACTGAAAAATGGCTTGATTTTTTAGTCCCTATTACAGTTAACAGGAAACCCAAGGCTTATATTTCCTTGAGAAAGTTTCAAAATTCTAATCTAATGATAGCTTACACAGAAACATAGTGAATGAGAAAAAGGAACACTACAATAAATTATTAACTGGAATTTAATTATCAGGGAAAGCTAAGCACAAAATAATTCAAAATCTCCTGCTTGAGAGCCTTAGTTTCTGAAGTTTAAAAAATAAGCTTACTCATACATGGAGAAAATTTAGAATTGAGCTGTTGCTATTTTCATCATCAACAACACTACCCTAAAGCCGCGTTCCTGCACGTGCACTATCACTGTCACATAATGTTTTTTTTTTTATTTCAGGTCATTGATAATAAAATCGGAGAGACAGTGGATTCAGGGTAGCCACATTCATCTCTTAACCTAGGATAATCTGTTTGTTACCTGATGTGAAAAAGACTATAAAGCAAATTTAAGTAGGACCTACTTACTCTTCTTTTCTCAAACAGAATTACTGGTTATCTTGATTTTCTCACTTGCTTTTATTAGTAATATCAGTGAATACCTATGTGGGGAGTTACTTCTCCATGATGTGAGAAAAGCTTGGTTTCCAGCAAGAACTTATTACCACCATTAACTTAAGTCTCTTTAATTATAAGTATGAAAGAAACTATGGAGCCACAAATTGGAGGGTGAATGAAGTTATAACTAAGCACTCTGGTATTCAGTCTGTGCTCAAATCTTGCTTCTTCTATTGATGGTGCCATATGGCTTGATATGCATGGCTCAGTCCTTTTGCCAAACGAGCTACTGCAGAACTTTTTTAAAGAAGAAAGTCATCTTATACCTGTGCCCGATGTGTGGACATAGTCAAATTATTTCACCTATTATTCTTAGATTCTGTTTGCTTAGCTCATTACTATGCAGATTAAAGCTGATTACCTTCTTTGGATTCAGTTTCCTCATTGCTAAATTAAAAGTGTTGGACTAGACAGTAGCAAATTATCCTGCCAGGTCTCCTTAGTACATCTAGTCATTATTCCTTTTAATATCTTTATCAGTTATACACTCCTCTATAGACAACTTATTGGACCTTGGAATGACAGTTTGTACTTGTCCTCAAGAGTAGACAAGCACAAAAGAGATGTGACATAGAGGCACAACTTCCAGTTAGGCTCTGAGTGCCAGCTGTTGTATGCTCCTTCTCTATATCAAGTTCAGAGAAGGCAAGAGAGTGTTGTGCAAAGGAGAGGTGCATTTGGCCACATTTAATACACTGAACACAAGCACAAATGGAGAAAGAACAAACTGTATTTAGAAATGGGCCTATAGGAATTTAATATGGTGGAGGGTTAGTTAGTAGAGTAGGCCAGTTAGCTCATTGCTATGAAAGGGAAGGTGAACCACCTTTTAAGAGCATACTGATGCCTGCCTGAGTAGCATGGACATTCCATAAATGAAAAAGGTGTTGCAGAGTTCAGAGGGGCACCATGGTTCTGAAACAAGGAGAAAGAAGAGAGTTCTAGCTGAAGGACAGTGAGAAGAGGTCAAATGAGCACTTCACCCTTGATCTGGGATCAAAGGCTTTCTCAGAAACTTCATCGACATTGAATACCTTCTTGGATTGCTGTGACTCTTAGTTCCTGTGTATACCCTTTCTCCTCCTTGTTGATGGTTTGAGTGTATCCCCTAAAAGTTTCCATGTTAAGAGAAGTTAGGCTCATGAATATTCACAAATGAATTCATGTTTTCCTCACAGAAATAGCTGTCTCTTTTCTTGCAAGCCCTTATGCATGCTCTCCCCTTCTTAGTTCAATGATGTTTTCAAGCAGCATGAAGCCCCATCATGTGCCAAAATAAACCTCTTTATAAATTACCCAGCCTTAGACGCCCTGGCATTGTAACAGAAGATCAACTGTAGCAGTCTCCAACTCATTTCCTTCTTTGGTTTTAGAAGAATTCGAAAATCTGGCTGTGTGCTCTTTGCTGCTATAGCTGCCGCTCCTTGTAATGACCTCTCAACTCTGAGAATTGTGTCTTATGCAGCCACCTGTGGTTGTGCTTCAGCATTGATATGAAGCACATCTGTCTCTTTCTTATATAGAGTTTTTGCCTTGAAAACATCTCTGCTCCTTAAGAGCAGAACTAGATTGGGCAAGGTGTACACTTCAAGATCTTTTTTCCTTTCCCATAGAAGCTTACTGTGTATAGTCAAGTCTTAGGTGTCCCTCTTCCCTTTACCCTCTTTGGTCCTCCTGACCTCTTTTAGATCTCTAGAGTTGAAGACCAATGGCAACAAAAGGAACACCTTGCCTGAAACAAAGAGAATACAGGAGAAACAGGGTTGTGGCAATTGCCTTGACTGGTTTCCTTAAAAAAGTTTTTATTGACAAACTTGAACAAGAGTCTGCTGGGACATTGATATTAATCCCTTTTAAGTCCTTGCTAGAACTCTAATAATTGTATTTTCTAGGAGGTTAGAATGAAAAGGACAGGGTAAATCAAACAAATGCCACTCCTTAAAAAGAGCATGCACTTGAGAATCAGATAAACCCCTCTGGATTCAGATTCTGGGTCACCAGCCACATACTGGTGATGGGTTACTCTCTAGAGCTCTGTTGTCTCTGCTTGTAAGTGAGCAAAGCACCTGACAGGTTTGTTTTTAAAATTCAATGAAAGGATGCATGCCAGTTCCTGCTAACTTGACTGGTTTAAGAGACCCCTGGGGGTCTCTGAGGTGACTGGATCAGAAACACTGTACCCCAGTAAATTAACCCACTGATATTCCTAGCAGAACACACTGTTAGAAGGTGGTGCAAAGTTGTAGGAGGGAAGCTTGTGGGCTGTCCTTGGGGGTGTAACTCACGCCAGCACTCTTCTCTATGCTCTTCTCCCTGGTCACAAGGAAGGGAGCAGCTTTGGCTCCCTGTGACTTTCCTCCGTGGTTTTCCTGCCTTGGAGCCAACTAAACTCCAAGATGGCAAACTCTGAAACCAAGAACAAAATAGAAAGCTTTCTGTGAGACGCAGCATCATTATTTTGCCCCAACAATGGGAAAACTGACTAATGCAGTACATAAGCAGAAAGCGGTCACACACTAGAAACTCATTTAATGTCACTCTTCCATCCCCTATTGCCAGCTGCAAGGTGCCCTTTCCTATTTCTCATGATCCTTGCTGCCTTCTGTGTTTTCAACTCTATTTAAACTTGCAGCAGAAAATAATCTGTAATTGTTGATTTTGATAGTTCCTTTATACAACCCCATCTGGAAATAGGTATGTCATCTTACACGATAAAATAATGTGTCACGTTCCTTATTTAAAATA
The DNA here is from genome assembly GCA_004027165.1 of Ctenomys sociabilis. Classification (NCBI taxonomy): domain Eukaryota; kingdom Metazoa; phylum Chordata; class Mammalia; order Rodentia; family Ctenomyidae; genus Ctenomys; species Ctenomys sociabilis. Next base: position 28,675 of record PVKA01006782.1, on the reverse strand, counting down.
CTTCAAGTATTCTATCCTTTTGTTGCACCTATGAATGCTTCAGGAATCAAAACACTTCAATAGAGACCTATAATATGTCACTTCTCTGTCTGGTGAGCACTTGCAGTTCTTCTGGGCTACCCCTCTTTTCCTACTGCTGGGATGTCAATCAGAATCTTCGTTATCTTTCTCTGAGCTGTCATATATCTGTCATGGAACACACATTAGTAAAGTAGCATGACCTGCCTGCCTACCTTCCCAGACTGAACACTCTTCATGGGGTGTCCATCCACCATAGACACTGTCACTGGGGCTTCCTAAGCCCTCTCCTCCTCCAGATTAAGCATTTCACACCCTCACTGTAGTCCCTTGAGTTTGGAGGGCTCCTTTATACCAGCACACATACTGTAATAATCTTCTGGAAGTTTCTCTCCACATTTTATTCTACATTCATCTCCTCAGCATATGAATTGTTTCACATTAATTGTGAAGAATTGAATGGTTTTCGTGTGTGTGTGTGTGTGTGTGTGTGTGTGTGTGTGTGTGCATGTATGTGTTGATTTTGCCACTTAACAACAATACAAACATGAAAGCTTAGGAATCTAATTGATGTTTAGAAAAATAAAACATTTCCAGCCTGCTTAACTCACAGGGTATTGTAAAGAATGAATGATTTAAATTTTCCTGTGATAAATTTCAAAGCATAAAGCAAATAGGAAGTATCTTGGTGTCCTATTATGACCCTTTCCAGGGAAAGGACAGCTTGTCACAGTAGATACTGTGCTGATTGTGTGCAAAGTGATTTCTTAGGAGACTTTGTTTGCACGAGGCTAGGGGGCTATTTAAAATTTTATCCTCCCAAAGTGAAGGTACAAGATTTGACATGTATAATAAAACAGAAACTTAGGGATTTGCATCAGATTTGTATTTCCATAGTTTTTGAAAGTTGTTTTCAAGCACGGGAAGTGCTGTGCAAGGGGCTTTTCCTTACAAAATTGCCTTAGCAATTTCCTGGAGTCCAAGAAGTGCCTCTTCCTCTTAATAGTTTAGCAACCACAGGATCTCACTCAAAACCAGAGGAGACAGCAAAGCTCAACTCTTGCCTGCTGAACTCCCACATGGAGAGGTGAAAGAGTATTTCCTGCAGTTCTTTAAGAGCAAAATCTTAAAGTAGTCACAATTGTTTAACAAACAAGTTAGTTGTCTGTTAAAGACAACTAACATGGAAACCGCAAATCTTTCTTCAGACTGTCATGAACATTGTTTTATACTAATTGCCCTGTTAACAGATTCATGATGTAACTGCTATTTTCACCCCTGTGGTTTGTTTGTTGCTGTAAAATCACAACACATCGAATTCTTGTTTTCCTTCTTCCCCTGACAGGGCTCACTGGAGAAATACAGAGAATTTGAAACTCCCTCAGAGATTTGTGTTCATGAACCTTGGTTAATGGAGGAGAGAAACCATGCATCAGACACATTTCATTTTAGCAACCAAAAATAAAACTATGGATGCCGTTAAATATATCTGACTTAATCTGCATTGATCATTTGCCATTCAGTAGATAAATTCATCTTCTTACAATTAATTGAAAACCCATTAAAGGTATAATGTATACAGATCAATTGTTTCCTTTTATAAATTTACCTAACCCAAATCATGTTGGGAAAGTGTGGGAGAAAGGCTCATGGCTTTTGCTGAAAACAATTGTCATGAACAGATATATGGTACTACTTCAGTCCTATTTCTAACCAAAAGCATGGGATAAGGTGAATATTTATCTTACAGCACAGGGAAACTTTTACTGATAAAATTTTGCCCCATACAAATTTTGTTCTGTAGAAATTACAATATGTATTTATCTATGTATATTTAATGTTTCTGTGATACTGGGGTTGAATTCAGGATCTTTGCATTGAAGTACATCCTCAGCCTTTAAATAAGTAACATTTATTTTGAGCCAGGGTCTCACTAAGTCATTAAGGTTGTGCCCAAACTTTGCCTCCCCCTCCTAGACTGGTGGGATTTAAGGTGTGTACTGTTTTAATTTTAATGTTTAGAGAATATAATTAAGTTTGAGCCGCAATCTTTTGAATCTATCATGAGACTTCCGGGTACTGTGTCTTTATTTCCATTCTCAGTTAATCATTTCAGCCCCTTTCATGATTTCTCCATCTTCTATGTCATGAAATTTTCTTCCTTCTAGGACTGAAACTATCATCAGATAAAGAATCCAAATTTCTTATTTGATAGTGACACTTAAGTGTTTAAAACCTATTAGTTTTTCAACTGCTTGTGGGAAAAAAAATCCAAATGAAAATAAAGGCTCTGTGTGGTTGTCATGAAATTATGTATATTTTAAGCCTCTCCATTGCCCTTAAAGTCTTTATTTTTATAATAACTTTTATTCATTTTAGTGAGAAAAAAGATGAAATAATTTCAGAACAGGTTAGTAAGATGCTTGCAATAATTAATACATTGCATATATTGTCTTCATAGTGGTTATTCAGAGGACAAGTTGCAGACATACTATCTTGTCTAAAAAAATATTAGTACAAACTTTTATTCTTAGTGAACTAAAAGAAAGTAACTGTATATCTACCCTAACTCTCTTGGGTATATAATTTTCCTTCCTCTTTTTTTTACAATAAAACTTTGTTTTATTTAAAGTCTTTAAAATGATTGTGATGATGTTCTCTATTGTACTTACCTTTCCTCAAAATAATAAGTTTGCTTGCTTCTTACCATTCCATGTCATTTCCTCAAATTATAATGACCCTATATTTTTATTGAAATATTTTAAATACAAGTTTAGAACTTTCTCTAAAGTTCTGTTATTATTGACCACAATATCCTGAAACGAGCTCTCCTTTCTAAGATTCTCTTATAAATTTTGTTGAAATGATTTTGCCATTTTGTAACATAAGCAGTAGTTCCTGTGTCTGTAGTTTCTTTGTTAGAAGTTGTATATAATAGGATGCTTCCATTTTCGAACATTTCATACATTTTAATGAACCCATTTGAACAGGGTTGGGGGAATTAAAGATTACATTTTTAATAGATCCAAAGATATTTAGATTTTCCTTTTTTATCTTTGACTAATTTATATTTTTCACAAAGTTACCCATTTTACTCTAAAATATTGAATTCATTAATGTGTGTTTCTGCTTGAAGTCTATTTTCTGCTCTTAAAAATACACTAATTTCTTTTTCAGTAACATTTACTCTGCTTTTAGGTTCATTCAGCAAAATTATACTGCATCTGTTGCATTTTTAAGCTCCAAAGTTGATTTTATTCTTGTTTACGGGCTCAATTTATTGCGTCATTTTTAAATGATTTCCTTTAAATCCATGAACATATTAAAAACATGGGTGAGCACTCTAATACAAAATATTCTGAAATCCAAACTTTGCTGGAGCCATAGTTTCATGTTTCAGAGCATTTTGGATTTTAGGATTTTCATATCAACCTAAAAACTCTATATAAGTATTCAAAAATTAAACAGCTCTGATAACAAAAACACTTCTAGTCCTGAGCATTTCATGTAACAGTTATTCAATCAGTAGCTATTAAAAGTCTACCCTAATGATCAGCCCTACTAGTAAATTCTGAACCTATCTTCATTGATGGCCTTTCTTGTGGTTATGGATCATATGTTTCTTCATTGTATGACTTAAATTTTTATTGGATGCTGACCATGTTGAACATTTCTTTGTGATCATCTAGGTTTTCTTATCTACCACCTAAAAGTATTGAGTTTGTTTTGGTTAAAAAGAAACTTATCTGTGAATCAGCTTGCTCTTTTCAACATTTGCCTTTAAATCTAGGGTATCTTTATCATCTAGAAAGGTCAGACTTTCTCCTAAGCTACAGCTTTTTAATGCTCTCTATTGAATATTAAGGTCTCTTTACTCTGGCCTGCTATATTTTGAGCACTGTCCACTTGTGATGGTTACTGAATTCATAATTTTTTTTGTATCTATCTCAATCATGTGATGTTTCAGTAGGCATGGACAATGATATTTTTACCAAAGCTAGTCCTTTTCATGATTCTACAGCTCTTGGTCTGTGTATGTCTTCCTTCTCCTCATCTGTCTTGCTATTTCAAATGCCCCAGACTTGTGTTGGTTTCTGCACTTTGCCAGGGTCCTTCCCCTTGTTGCAGCCTAGGAGAAAGTCTGGTCGATCACAGGCTTCCTGGGGCTTTATTTCCTCTCTGTCAGAGATCACTGCCTGAGTGCCTATTGTCTCATGTCTGAAAACATTAATTTATTTGCTTTGTCTAGCTTTCTAGCTGTAAACAGAATAGCTCCAACATCTGTTGCTTTAGGAGAACTAAAAGGGATCAAATTCCCAAAATACAATTATTATAACCATACTTTTTAGCTTGAAGAGATTTTCTTCTAGAAAATACAATTTCTAAATCAATTTTTTCTATGTATCATAAGCAAATATTTATTCATTTTTTAAACAAACTTATTCTTTTGAATGAATTATTTCTATATAATTTTTGGAACTGGTGACATGATACAGTGATAAGATTAATAATGTGTATTAAATTTTACTGGGCATACTCTCTGCGATCTACTGTACTAATTTTCTCTGGCAAGTTTACGAATGGTATAATTATGACTAAAGGCAATGTTATCATTCAGTTCTCTTCTTATTTAATTTTGAAATTATTTTCCCATCCTTTCAGAATCATGATGCTCTTGGTAGTCTCTTTACTGTTTAAAAATTTTTCTTTGCTAATTTCTCTTTTAATGATGACTTTAGTGTGTTCTCCAGTGCTTTGCTACTGAGCCGTTTTATCCCGATAGGCTATCTCTGGACAAACTCATTATACTCTGCTAATGATTCCCACATCTGACAAACCAATCTTTGTATCAAACTCAAACCTCTCTCTCCTGACCTTGAGATTTGAGTGTCTCAGCTGTCTACCACTGAAGTACCTCAGGAACTTCACCCATCCGAAGCTGACCTCATCCACAAATGCCTCTCCTTTCCTCCTGCTCATATTAGAAATTCACCAAGTCGTTCATTCCAGAAAGCCAGGATCTGCCCTAGACTCCAACTTTCTTTCAGCTCTGACAGGTAATTGCTTCTAAATCCTGTAAGTTACATATACTTCTCTAGTCTTGGTTCAGCCTCTTCTTCAACTTTTAGTAGCAATGGTCTCCTAATGCACATAGCTCTATCTCCATAACAGGCTTCGCATTGCTGTCACTGTGTTTATCTAAAGTGTGACAATATGCAGTATTCATCTATTCAAATTAATTGACTGCCTCCTTTACCTATTGATAAGAGACAAAGTCCACATTCCCAAATATGGCAAGGAAAGTTCTAGATATTCCATTTCCCACCTGGGTTAATTGTGACATTATATAATGTCAGAAACCAGTACAATCACCACACACACAGAGCAAGTTTCAGAAATCCCATTGACATTTCTCACTTCTTTGCTTCACACCTTGCTGCCTACCCAGGGTGTGTGCCCAGGGCTGGCCCAAGGTAGGTGCATCAGAGACAAATGAAAAAACACAGAGACTTCAGAGAAGGTGATGAAAGCTGAAGCTTTTAGGTTTCATTGTATGTAAACAGAAAAATTCTAACATCTTAAAATGCTATTTGAATATACTTACAGTTTCACTTCCTTAGTTTCAATGTGACTCAATAAAACATTTTGGAAATTCAAACAAACTTAGATTTTTCACATGCTATAAACATTATTCTGTTGTATTTATTTGGTTTTACACTAGAAAAACTAAAAATATCCTTTGTCATATACTGTACTTTATCACATATATTTAACATAAATATATAATGCATACATAAATATGTTTATATACACAGAGATGTTGTCACTGCTAACAAATGTGTTGTCATTGGTAGTTTTCTTTTTACAGTTTTTAGGGTCACTTTTGCATTCCACTGTTTTAGAATTACAGTAAACAATGTGGTATTCTATATTATACAATATAACTTTGAAAGATAAATTGATCAGAGGTTATAGAAGAATGTGTTAAACAATACCCTTTTCTTCTCCATGCTTTTTTGTTGTCATTTACTTACAGACTTATATTTCACATTCTTAGAAATGTTTTCAGAATAAACACATACAAAAACCTTCAATTCAGAAGCTGTAACATATGCTGGAAAAAAAAGCTATTTAAAATAGTCAAATAACTTTTTTTTAATTAGAGAATTCTCTCATAGTGATCCACAGATTAACTGTAAAATCAAAAAGGAAAAATTATTCAGAGTTGTGTAAAGGACAGGTAATATTAAAGAGGGTTGGTGTTTATCAGAAGCAGGTGAAAGGAAGCTACCCACAAATAAAAAAGTTAACTGCTTAGCCTGTTCTTGCGAGGAACATATTGGCTATTCTAAGATCAAATGTGAAAAGAAATGTACTCTTTTAGGTCGGTTAAGCCATCTGGAGACTCACTAATGTGCTCCAAGCATACTGGTAAATCATAATTAAAGCTGGTTCTATAAATATAGAGGGAGACAAGGAATCAGAGTAAGAGAAAGAAACAAGGACACACCTCCCTTTCGTTATGTAAGAAGGATCTTTGAGCATTTGGTTCTAATCTAGTTTCCTTGTGTGAAGGAAAAGAAGAGAATTAAGAGCTTCTGGCATGGAGATCATTCCACCACATTAGCTTAACTGTAAATCTAATACGAAATGATGGTCACTGCTAAGCTATGACACTTATTAATATGAGCTGCAGGAAGGAATTGGAAAAATTGTGAGACTTTTAGGACAAAAACAGTGACATTGGAAAGAAGGTAGGGCTAGAGCACAGAGCATCATTGCCTTCTCTTTAAATCACGTTGATATCTTCCCCAGAAGCCCACACGCAGCAACAGTATGATTCCTTCTGAAATGAATACAAACCATAATAGACTGATGATCATTGAAATTCTATATTAAAAATGAATAAAAGTCATGATGCTAAATCAGAGTTTTTGCAGCAATGTTTTTTGTTTGTTTATTTGTTTTTTCCTCAGACAGGCCTATTCATTACCAATTGCCAGATTCCTGAAGGTGGAGTAATATTTGCAAAACATTCAAGAAAAAGAAAACACAAAATACAAAAGTGAGGCTATAACCTCGAGGAGAATCACCATTATAACAATGAGCCTCCAACCAAATATGACCCTCCCCTAGCTTCATCTTTCAAAGAAAACTACCTGTGCAGATGCCTCAGTAAGATGCAACCTCTAACGTAAAGAATACCTGCCACACCACCTTGCTAATCATACATCTTACACTTTGTAACATTCATTGTGGTAGCTGAAAATCTTTTGCTTTTGGAAAAGAAGGCAGGAAAAAAATAAAAAATGAGGAGAAATCTATAAAACTAGCAGAATTTTGTACAGTCTTTGAGCCTGTGGATACAGAACCATAGGCAGTGGATGAAACAGAGTATTATAACTATACCAGAAATAATTCTCATCAGGTCTAGGTATTAAGAAACTGGGTTAAGTGCTTTGCGTGTATTATTTCCTTTACTATAGGTGATAAGATTATATAGGATTTATAGTAAAGTAACAGGTTGAGAAAGGAAGTGGTGAAAGGATCTTGCCAAATAAACTAAGTGAAACTCAGACTCAGCTGAGCTTAATCACATGTTCTTGCCTTTAAATGGCATTGCCTGTCCTTTAATCTTGAAGGTTGTATGTAGTGAACTGTTGTAGTATATTTAATAAATATAACTGGGATGTTAAAACCAAGATAAAATTGTAAAGTTGAATGCCAAGACAAAATACTTTATAGTTTATTAATATAGCATTTTCCGCCTTTTGAAACAATTGCAGGAAACTAACATCTTTTATTAAAATGTCATTTCAAGCTTCTAAAAAACTTTTACTTATTTTAGAGCATGTAACCTTTATAACATTCCAGTAATATGAAAATCAGAGCTATTGTTTTATCTATTAAAAAAAAAATAAAGTTACCAGAACATAGAGAAAAGAGAGTTCAAGTGATTTTAATGTGCCTTCAAAACTTGCAGGGTGATACTTGGATGCAGAATTTAATAGCCTCACCCCAGTGTTCCTTCCACATGTTCTGGCATCCTAGGTGGTACAGTATAAGGTACTAGTATAAACTCACTTGCACAGTTGAGTTTTACCATGAATTCCCTAAAATAGAACCACTAAGGTATCTAGAATCTAGAGGGCTCATTTCAGTATTTCTGGTTCATATTTTTATTAAGACTTAGCCAATCCAATTTTCTTCAAAGCCCAAATTTTAGCCTGTATAACTAGGTAAGTTTCAGGGATTGAAATTATTACTAATAATAATTACTAATTTTTGCCATCTGGAAAGTGTTTTATAAGAGGCCTGAACGCTTTTTCTCCAAAATGTAGAGTATTCACAAGTGAACTACTAAGTACTCTAACGTTTCTGAAGGGCTTTAGGATGGTGTAGTTCATCCTTATTCAGAAAGATGCTTCTCCAACATGAGCAAATGGCTATCTCAGCCAGAGAACGCATTCCAGTTCAGTGGGTAACATCTGGCTACTTGGCATATTGCAGGCACTCAGTAGCAAATACATGTTGACTACTGTGCTGAGTGGATGACAAAATGTCTGATCCATTGACATCCACTCCTATCCTATCCTTAGTAGTTCTGCCATTTCCTAATGACATAAGTCCCTACATTTTAATCTGATCAGAAAGCAGCGCAGTATTGAGTAATAATGTGTATGTGTATAGGCAGGGTAGGCCAGTGAAGTAAACAGGAGATACAAATTTCTAATGTTACTTTGAGAATATGGATTATGCATGACACTGTAGGAGCAGTAACTGAAAATGAACTGCCTAAACATACAGCAGCCTATATAATTTGAGAAAAGATTCCTTAGGAATTCATTTACTTGAGAACTAGAATAATGAACTATTCACTCATATGAAAAGTGACAGAACGATAGCATGATATTGCCCAAACTCAGCACTCTTGAAAAAATAAAGTACATTCTACTGATAGCATCAATGAGCAAATGGAAGGTGGGCCAAGGGAAGGAATGGAAATGGAAGGCTGAAGTGTATTATTCAGGTAACTTTTGATGTGTTTCTTCAAACTTATATGGTTTGTGACTAGAAAAATTAGATTCATTAAGTTCTGGCTTATGGTATGCTGCTATAACTTTATAGCAAAGATTTCACACAATTGGCATGCATTTTGAAAAATAAAAGTATGATAGGTCCATGAGCTCCATGTAAAGCATTATTGGAAATGGTATGAAGAGTGCCTAGAATTAAAACCTACCTAGAGCTGAAGCTTGACACTGAAGAAGGGACTAAAGCTCTGTTATTCTTGGTGTCTATCACAATGGGATAGTTCCATATCTCATAAGATTGTTAAGAACACCACCCAGTGCCAAAACAGAAAGCGCCCCTTGTGTGCCATCCTGCCTCCGGCACCTCTTATCTCTCATCTAGTTGCTCTCACAGTTACATCACATCAATCCTGGAGCAAACGATTACAGTTTTTCCTTAACTGCGTGGGCTGGGTCTAGGAGTCCCAGGTGACCTATAATTCTGCCATTCTACTCTACTGGGAACAAGCAACCAGAAGAGAACAGTTTGTCACTAGAGTTGGACCCAGAGGATTGCAGGTGGTGATTATTGAGGACAAAGTCAAGAAGTCAACAGCCTTAGGCCAAGGGTAGTTCTGCCCTGTCCTCCCTAATGCCATCTCTTTCACATTTTCCTAACTTTTCCCTTTATTATTCTTCCTGTTCTTTTATATAGCATCAGACAACAAATATGCTCTCAATATACTGCATTGAGGGGGGGGTACTTATTTATTTATTTTATTGAGAAATGAGTAGCAATGAGATAGTTTCAAAACCAATTAGTAAGACAGTTTCAATAATTAGTATATTGCCTATTGTTGTCTTCATAGCAGTTATGCATAGTATAAAATGTAGACATGACATCCTGTCCAAACACTATTAGTACAAATCTTTCTTCTCATTGAATTAAAAGAAAGTAGCTGTATATCTATCCTAACTGTTTTGTATATATAGATACAAAATGATCCTTCAATTGTATCCCCTTTTTTTTGTTTAGTTTTGTCAGACATGAGTATTCCATTGCCATTTAGATATGGTAGGTACATGAATTCAGCAAAATAATCTAATATAGTATTCCATAATAGTAATGGGTTATCCATAGGACTGTCAATGTCAGAAGTTGTTGCCTTGAGCCCTTTATAGTTCAGCATACCTTATTATTATACTGCTGGATGGTTAAGATCAATATAAAGCAAGACCAATATAACAAGAAATGTAACTTTTGTATCTGACAAGGTCAGTCAGATCCCCTCAGGATTTAGCCTGAAACCCTGTACTGCAGTTTGTGGATCGTTTGTCTGTGTCAGCCATGTAGATGAGTCACGGCCATTGCTTGACCAATTTGCACTCTGTGAAAGCCTGAGAGAATGTTTTCTCTCCATGTGACTCTCCTTAGGCACACTCTACATCATCCATCACTTTCCTCTGTGGCTTCATAACCTCCTTGATCAGAAAATTTGGAACACAACTGAGTTACAGGATGATATAGTTTTTCTTATGTCCTGAGTCCTCACTGACCTTGAGAGGCTAGGGCCAAAATGTTGACTGTCCTTGCAGCCCTCCTTTTTCTCTAATTTTTGGTCAGAAAATTTAACTTATTAACCACCCAGAAGAGAAGCTTAATGATATTAGTATCTTATAACATAGATAGTTGAGCTTAACCTCACTATCTGTCTGAATTTCAAACATCTTAGACATAACATGAAACAGGCATTTTCCATCAAGTATTCATATGTTAAACTTTAAATCCCTACAGAATGTTAAGAAAAAAATAAGTTTAAAAATTGGAATAAACAAGTACCCATTTTTACACAGAAACTTAGAAATCTAACCATATACAGCATTGTACCAGGACAGTCCTATGACATTTTTTTCTTGTCTCTTGTTTTTATTACCCTTTTTTAAAAACAAATATTTATTTGAGAGACAGTATAGCAGTAATTGACATAACATGACAAGCAGTACATATTTAGAAGACCAGAATGGCAGGCATTCCAAGCATGACCCTTCTATTACCCATTGCTATCTTCAGTGCCATTGCTTAGTTCTCAGGTATCAGCATGTATAGTTAGTCAGGGTGAGAATCCTACCAATTAACTGCTAGTTTCAAAAACCTGCTGAGGATTCTCAGGATCATTGCCTTAAATATCTTGTGCTTATAAATGTGTGGTTTTGTCCCTGTCATGTTTCCTTGCTTTTCTCTTTGCCCTCTCTTCATTGTTTAATCCTTAAGTTATAAGGTATTTTTCTTATCTCAGACGTTTACTCAGTTATTCTGGCCACCTCAAATGATTTCAGGATTAATGATTTGTTTTACCCTATCACTGGGGATCTGGATAAATACCATCAAGGGACTAGATTAACTCTTCCTTTTGTGTTGAGACAATCTAATCCTTTTCCTAACCATCACTTATTAGAATGAAAAATAGGTCAGGGTCAGCTTTTCAAAAACTTATTCAAAAATATTTGTTCCAATTCAAGTGTTTTTCAAAAGTAATTTTTGTTGTTGTTGTTCTTCCCTGGAGCCTATGTCTATTTTCTAATCTTCAAATAACAAGTTGTTGACTGTTTACTTCTGTTAGATTTCTCTTTATCCTCAAAATTTACCTTTGTGCTTGATCATTCAACTTGTGTTTCTTCTTCCCAAGAAGAAGTTTCATGCTCTGATATATGTGCAACTTCAGACACAAAGTCAGGGGGAGAAACTGATTCTAGTGCATTCTTTGGTTGGGAGGTAGCACTTGACCCACTCTGTCACTCTCTTTCCCCTTTTGTATAATTGTCATAGTCATCCTTATATAATTTCTTTCAACCTCTTGCCTCAACACTTTCACAACACCTAAGCATAAGTGTCATGCTCACCAGGACTATAGGACGCTAAGTCTTCTCTTAGGTGGGGTTTATGGTGACAGGCTTTTAGATACTGCTGTTACTGCCCCTCAGTGACAGTTCTGGGGACAAAAGGGATTGAGATGGAGGGGTCTACAGTGATCTGGTAATCTGAGGAACCACAGTGATTTCAGGGTCTTCAATTGTTTGCCATGGTTTACTTTAAAAATATACTGAGAATTGAATTGTTTTCATTCAAATAAAAATTTACTTTCCAGAGAATGAAAAATGTGCATATGAGAGACAGTGGTAAGAATTACTTTAAGAATATTCTGCGTGCTGAGCTGATTAAAGAAGCAACTAGTTATAAGCACTTCATTAAAATCTGAACCTATTATAGCCAACTTATTAATCTTTGTATTTCAAAATGCCCTCTTTCTCAGGACTTGGCTTTGAATCTTATTCTTCCACGAGGAAAAAATTAAGTCTTTGTTTTCATTCTGTTTCATGAAGAATTTCTTTACCCTTTCCTATCCTTATCAGTGTATCACTTTTTAAATCAACTTAACAGCTCGACTGTGACCTTTCCAATTGAAAGCAAGCATCTTCCTTTTTATCCACTGGAGATTGTGGCTTTGAGCATAAAATTACTCAGAAGTGATTTAATAATGGTAGCTCTTAGCACAGACTTAACCCACACTCTTCTCACTGATGATTTTCTTGATAATAAAGAAAAAGGCCACTTCCAAATAGAAATAACTTTTCCAAATCTGAACTGAATTTGCCTGGGCAATTTCAATTGGTTCAGTCCAGATGACTCACTTATAGTAAATTCCACGTCTATGGTCAGGAAATTTGTGAGTGTGAGTCAGACAAAAGAGAACCTTAAAAACACAGGAGCCAGCAGCCAGGCATTCCACCTGGCAGTGCCCTGAGCACTCAAGCACTAATCAACTGACTTCTGAATAGTCTGTCTGGGAATATCTGAGTGCTGCAGAAGGCTCGTGCTTCCTGCAGAATCCTCTGTGCTTTCCTGCGAGAGAGCTGTGAAAGTGGGACTTGCTGTCCTTTTGTGCAGCGACACTGGGTAATATTACCGTATCATCCAGCCAGCTGACAAGAAGAGATTAAACATTATTTCAACAGCAATGCATTAAAACTCTAAGCGAGTCCATGGATCAGTGGTGACCCCCCATGAACTCTTGCTAGGTGACTCAGAAGCAAGATGCAGTGAGCTCATGGCCAAGATGCGGTTTGAGAAGAGACAGATCCTGACTTCTTCGCCTCACCAAATTCACTGCTGGCTTCAGACTCTAGAGCTCCCCAGCACAAGGAGAGAAACTAGCTGATTTTCACGCAGCACATTACTAAAAGGGCTCAAGGGAAATTTATTTGAAATAGAAAGAATTACTGCTTCTAATGATTTAAAATCCTCTCAGTCACCAGAGATCTCTTCTGGGTACCAAATTTATGGGTGAGCACTTACGGAGTGCCTTCGTATCAGAAAGGGAAACTGGAGTCAAAAGGGCAAACTTGAAGTTTCTCTGCGCTCTTGTTCCTTCCTTCCATGAGGCAGATTGTATTTTTGTAGTTGGAGCTCATGTCTGCCAACGTGCATTAGCATATCATGTGCCTGGTTACCAAGAATAATGTGTCTGAAGAGAAAAACAGGAGGGTATTCGCGGGCTCTTGCTCTGCAGCATGAGCATGAGTCAGCAGTTTGGAGATCACCGGCTGGGACGGAAGCAGGCCAGGGAGCAAGCCCAATGAAGAACCCCGGCTCGGCTCTCCAACTGTCACTCAACACCTCCTGGGCTCACAGCAGCCACCCTGGGCTGGGGAAGAGGCTGGGGAGGCCCAGCTCGCCAGCACTTCCTCCTTGATATCTGCCACTATTTCAGAATTCCTTTTACAACTGCTGACCTTCTACAAAGGCAAAAAGCACATTTGACAGTCGTTGTGCATGAATCTTTGCATTTGAAAAAAAAAAAAAAAAAAAA
>PVKA01006782.1:0-14675 GCA_004027165.1 Ctenomys sociabilis | reverse complement strand
CATGCATGAGGCAATGCCCACCTCACAATCAGGACTCGGGAATGACCAATGAATGAAGTCCGTTTGTCTATTTTATCATAGGCCATCACTTTGTGTTGGTTCTATAAATGCTTCAATGAAGTCAGGACCACGTTGGCGAATCGCCATGTCTTGAAAGGACTTCATCAAGCCTGTCCCCACAAAGCAATCTTTAATCAGGTTCAGAAACTGAGGCACAGGCTGGTCAAATGGTTTATCCAAAATAAAGGGAGTCATGCTCTTATAGAACTAACCCTGGCAGGCCTATTTGATTTTTTCTCTCTCTGTCATAAATTAACACGGCTATCAGTGAAAAGTTTCATTTGCCGTCACCTTGGACAAAGGAAGTGTGCCACAGCATTGCTTCTCCTAGGAAGTCTGTCTGTGATTGGGTGACCCCGCTTTCAGTCATAAGCCCATAGAAAGCTTCATTTCCTCAGAACGCTTTTTAAGGAGTCAGACGGTCAAACGCAGTTGCATTCCTGACCGGCACCTCTGAGCGATAAGGAGACTGCAGCAGAGCAAGGGACAGATGGGGCAGTGGCATCAGAGGCCTGTGAGTGCTGGCCCCAGGGAGGGCGAGGAACAGCAAGGTAGGACAGACAACAAGTTTTTCTTCCCTCTGCCTATACTGTTCTCTTTCTGTGAGTATCAACAGCATTTTGTGCTTCTTCTAGGTGGTTCTCTAATGCCCCCAATTTCATTCTGGTAGGATTATTTGGACAGCTCAATAAAGAGTCAGAATGCTCCTTTGGACAACATACTATTGATTTTCTAAATGCATTGGGTATAAACTTTGTTCAGTGAAGTCCTGTGGAGCCGTGGAAATTTTATTTATTTTTAAACCAGTGACCACGTTTTGAATCTCATCTCGGGCCATGCACAAAACACTAGGAAATGCTACTATCAATCTGTATATTGAAAATTGACTTCACTATGTTTCTTTTTCTTTTTACAAAAAAAAAATATTAATTTTAGGTATAGTTAAAAGAATTTATCATCATATCCTCTGGTAATAGCACAGACCTCCTGGGAAACTAGACCTCTTATGAGTGAAGAGAGATAAATTATTATGAAGTTAAACCACATGTACCTTCATCTTGGCTCTTAGCAACAAAGTAGCTTTATAAAATGTGATTATAAATTATTAAAAATTTTTCTTAAAGGACAGGAAAGTATGTGTCAGCCAGAGAGAGAAAATATTGCCATGATTTGTGCTTCTTAAATGATTCATACTAGACATTAAAACAGAAATATTTGTTTGGCTGTTCATTGGTTTATGAAATGTTTTTGTCAAAAGAATTTAATAGGAACTGTAACTGCTTTGACTCAAATCTGATTAAAACTCCAGAAATTGGCTACCACTATGTAAGATTCATCATCATAAATGTTAGAGCCTTATAGCCCATATGTAATGGCATTATTTCATTAAATCTTATTTGTAGACATACTTGTCTGCCCGGCTTGCTGCACTGAGTGGGGCCAAAATAAAGTCTGACTGTGCCCCAGCTTCTCTACTACTAGAGAATGTGCCTCTTGCACATTCCAGGTAACAAAGTATGGGCACATTCTCTAGTTCATAGTGAACTCTCGATGAATCCCAAGATAAAGCAAGATCTGCCTGAATATCAAGTCATAAAATGTGAGTAAGAGCTAGATTTCTGCCCTGGCCTGATTTTGGTCCTTATTTATAAAGTAAAATGATTAAAACAATGTGTTATGACTTAAATAAGGTTAGGAAGTTATCATGACTTTCAAAGTCCTTCATAAATTCAGAATGCTGTGCAAATGTCAGCTACCACTCCTAAGAGGCCTTAACGGCATTGGTAGGCTAATGAAATATAGCTTAAGACATGACAATGAACAAGAGAAAATGATTCCATTCACCTTAAATTTCTCAAACATTGTTTCTGCTGTAGTTTGGATATGGTTTGTCTTTCAAGGGCCATAAATTTGAGGCTCAGGCCCCAGGGTAAAGGGCAGCTTTAACAGGTGGGAACTACTAGGAAGCCTTTAGGCTGCTGGGGATGGTACCCACTGAAGGGCTTGGGACCATCCTACTGGTGCTCCGGTTAGCTCTCATGGAAACATTGCAACAAAAGCTGGGCCTGGGTACAACCCATCTCTGTCAGCTTTCGTACTTGGGGATGCTGTTTCTTCCTCCCACGTGGACTCCCACCATTGCATCTGCCACAAGATGATGCAGCCAAGGGAATGCTAATGACTTGCCATGCTCTTTGAACTTTCACACTCCAAGATTGTGAGCTAAATAAAACCTTTTGCTTTATAAAGTTAATCTTCCTCTGTTATTTTGTTAGCATAACAAAAGTGAACTGCAATAGTTTCCAAATAAAGAATAGGAGTATCCCTCCAGAAAGAGAAAAAAAAAAATAGAACAGACACATAATACTTTACAAAAAAAAAAAAAAACAACCATAGAAAGGACATATATTTTTTCCTGGAAAGACATATGTTAATTCAAACAGCACTTTATGCACATGAGGAACACTTGAGGATAGTGATATAGAATGTACCCAGGAACATCACCTTGATCCTTGAAAAAGAATGGAACCCCCAATCAAGAAACGTTGCAAAGAATTTGTGTTAAAAAGGAAATTTTACACTAAGTACCAAGTATTAATAAAGACATGAATCTTGTTTCTTACAATTCTTTTGTACTTGGGGTATTCTGAATTCAGAATTTCCCCTTCTTGTGTTCTATTTTTGTTTTGTTTCGTTTTGGTTTTGGCTATAACTGGATGTATGTGGAGGCTGAAGTGGGAGGCAGTGAGATGCACAGAGGTAGCACACAGTGGCCAGGAAATACCAAAAGGGCAGTCAGCAGCAGCGCAAGTGCAAGACAGACCCCAAGACAAAGCTCTCAGGACAGCAGGAAACAGCACTGGCAGAATTCATCTTGTACAACCAAAGCAGTGGTTCGCACAGAACTCCCTGCTCACATTTCGGGAAATTTGGTATTTTGTTCTGTTAAATTTGTGTTTTTGTTTTTCAGTGAGAAAAGAATAATGGAAGGCAGGAAGGAAAAGTAGTAAATCACTTACAAAGAAGATAAAGTCACTAGAAATAGGCCTTGTGGAAAGAACAGAATATTAAAAGTAAGCAAGAAGGTAAATTTTATTGCAAAGAAATAAAAGACAAATCAATACAAGATAAAGTAGGTGCCAAGTCAGAGGAAAGAGGACGAACACAAACTTCTTTTGCATTTGACGAAACAGCTCAGTGCACCCTCGGGGCCAAGCAAGGTCTTCCTTTGTTCCTTAGACCACTGCGACTATTTCCTTTCCGCATACCTCACTCCCAACAGACAAGCAGATTTTCTTCTTGCCAGCTACCATATTTGGCCACTTAAATTCTCTACTTGGATGATGAGCCTAGCCTGGTTTTTCTCCAAGTTCATATTGGCCCCTTACCCACTCCCTCTTCTTTATAGTGGTCTGATGGTCATTGAAGAACTTTAAATCAGCCTGAAAAATAACCAAGTGCTTACATACCTTTTCTTGGGTGGCCTCAGAATCTATTCATTTGTGACTCCAATAGCTAGAAGTGTCACTCAGACGTTTCAGAGAAGTGAACTGAGAGCCAACCACCTCTTTCACAAGATTACCATATGACATGATGCAAAAATTCCATCTTTGGAATACAATTTCCACATCTGTGATCTTATGAAAGGAAAATATCTGAAAATATCTGATAATAGATTTTTAGGATACAGGGGATATTGAAGAAATCACGGGGGCCCAACTTTCACTTTATAACTGAAAGAACTGTGGGCACCGTGGATGCTACTCAGTGGCCACAGGTCTTCTATGAAGAAGCAGCACAAAATTTTGGCATGACTTTAATGATTGTGTGTTTTCTTTCTTACAGTGTCAACTCCTCCAAGTAATAACAAACTGTGGTATATTCTGTCATATTCCATGTTAATTTGGCACACTTTCCTATAAGTAACTGGCATTTTAGGTTATTCTGATCAGCATTTATTTTTGTAGCAATGATTCTGATTCCTCCAGGTACTTGGAGACACCACGCACAGACACAGCGCGAAGCATACATGCCGAGTGTCGAATGCACTAGCTGCCAGAATGATCAAGAGTGGAAAGAGAACTGCACACAAAGGCCAATGTAGGAGCAAACCTCCCTCTTGCTCTACCTGAGAAGATAAGTGGCTGATATCACTCTATGCAAGTCTAAATGGGGACTGTACTTCATCATCAGCCGGCCTTGTGATTTAGCAGGGCTGCATCCAAAGATATCTCTAAATGCACATAAATGACTTTGGGCTCTGGAAGCCAGGGAGAATGACACGGCAACAAGAAATCAGTCAATATCTCAGAGACCTGGTGCCAAGAGGATGGAAGTCCAAAATGAGAGCACGGTGCATAGCCAGGCTTGGTTTTAGAACATTAATAAGGGCAATGCTACTGAAAATTCAAAATATGGACCTCTAAAAGGAAGCCATCTTGGCAGAAATGGTGGCAGAAAGGGTAAATGACAGGAAGTCACTTCTTTATGCTTGTTATTGGTGTGCTTACAGTTTTATTACAGATTGTCTTGAGGGAATTAAACTGTGCATTCTAAACTCAAATTGCCACTCATACCGTTTTATACATAGTCTGGAGTGAGTTGTGCTTTTTCTTCAAACTAATTTGCAGGAAATGAGGTCTTTTAGATATCTTCAGCTTCCTCAATTGGTATAAAAATAATGAATTTAGTGTGCAGAATACCAAATTTGATAAGGTTTAATTTTTATCTTATTCATGTGATAAATGTTATTTTCCCATTTGTGTCAGAAGGCTTTCCATTCACTAAACTTGAGGACTCTCCAAGAAAATATCACATTTTAAGATATTTTTTCACTATATTACCTATAATGCTTAGATAAAATGAAATCACAACATTATAATATTTGGTCACTGCTATATTTGTAATACAGGTATGATTGATTTTAACCATATTTCAAATAGATGCCCATTAATATTTTCTCCAGGGAGACCCTGTAGCTAAATAGCCCAACACTATTGATATTTTCCAGAAACTAAACCAGACATCCAGTTAATCTCCAGATAATTGGGCCGATTGTATTCTGATTGCCTGGTTACATCTAAAAAACTTTGCGTATATCTCACTAACCCCACAAGAAATGAAACCCAGTGTTTGTATTTCAGGGACAGTCTAAGGCAACAGGAAACCTGTTAAATCACATGCTATTGCTCTTAATACCACTGAGTTCCAGTAACAAAACTACTGTCTATTCTCTAACCCGGTAAGAAGAAACTCTTCTGTCAAGAATCCATGAATATCCCAAAAATTCTGTTCTTGCATCTCAAATGTGAAGATTAGAAAATTTTGTTTGGGGAAGTGCAAAACTTTACATTTCACTCCACTCTTTTGCTAAGGTTCTTTCATCATAAAAGGCTCAGAGGTGATGGTACTACTGGCCTGTGTTTGGCCTATTACCTTTGAATCTGAATCTTTGTGTGGAAGACACAGTTGTTTAATGAAAAACAAGATCTATTTGAACACTGTTACTGAACTAGAACATGAGTCTTGAAAGAGATTCATAGATAAGAGAATACTACTGATTTCTATTGTGAAAATCCTTGTGATTCTCAAACAGAAATTTGAATACTCTCTCTACTTTGAGGAACCAAAAACATCTTATTGCCTGCTTCACAATGTGAAAATCAACCAGTTATCACTCAAAAGTATATATTCACTGAGTGAGAGGAAAATTTTTGTTTAAAACCCTATTTTTCTCCATCACCCTTATTTTCTAATTAAACACCACTGCCTTAGGTTTGCCTCAATGAACTCATCTTTCAACATGGAATTCCACCCATAGAAGTTGTGAAATCAGCATGTTTGTCAACAGCACCCTGACTGCAGAAGCTTCTCTTTGAGTTTAGCAAAGAGAAGGAAAATAGCCTGTGTTTAAGTGTGTAACTCCATTTTCACAGTGCATATCTTTCAAGGACTTTTAGTGGAAATAAGGTTCTTTGTAACACGTAAAACTATTTCACTAATTTTGGCCAAAGAGATGCAATTTCAGAAGAAAAGCATAACATGGAGCACCCAGGGCTAGAAGAAAAGGGAATAAAAGTGAAGATGTCGGGCATTTCGGTGCTTGTATCCCATCATGCTTCATTCACCAGACTACTGGAAATGACCGCTCAATCTTAGAGCAAAAGAGGGGCCTTCATAATCGATTTTAAGACAGTCCTCAACTCTTCTTCCAAGAATATAATCACTCGCACATGTACCAAGCAAATAGTCACTCATAAACAAACAATGTGCCACAATTCTGGAAGCTACCATCTTCTAATCCAAGAGTGCTTAATAATGATAGCAATCTCTAAAGAAGTTCCATTCAAGCTCAAAACAACTCCTAACTTCCATATCTCTTTCTGTGTTATTAATTAGTGATGAATCTTGAATTCTAGCAACTTGTGTGTGGAGTATATTAATAAATATAATATTATCAATAACATTGGTTAAATTACTATATTATAATGCTTACCATATTAAGTGCATTATTAAGCACTTAATAGATACCACTGTGTTAGCTTTTTGGGTGCTTTATTCCACTTGGTTCTTACAGCATGTGAGGTAGATGCAACTACTTTTTCTATCTTAATTGAGAAAACAGAATCTCAAAGACATAAATGACTTCTTGAGCGTCACACAGTGAGTAGCAGAGCTGAGTGGTTGGCACAGGCTGTCTAAGCCCAAGCAAAGAACCACCATGCTGTATCAGCAAAATAGAGAGTAGATATTTGAGCTATTCAGGGTCTGTGCACACATGACTGTTGGTGACTGCTGAGAAACTAAATATGAAATAGCTTGGCTTGTGAAGTAGAAACATATTTATTCTCTTTCCTGAGGTGTAGGCTGCTGACAGAAAGTAGGCCCTGGAGAAGACAAACAGTTGATTTCCAATAAAGTATCTGCATTAAATATTCAGCTTTCCTGCAGCTTTATGTGAGGGCACTAGGAGAAGCCTGGACAAACTGGCAATCCTTCAGGTTTGGTGTAAACAAATCTCTACATCTGCCCTGTTGGAGGCCGGATACATTATCACCTCATGGAATCCAGAAATGGACCCCGGAGCACACAATGTGACTGTCACATGCACAGTTAGAATATGATGCTAATCAGGCCTGGATTCCAGGTTGATGGGAAATGATGTGAGTTAGTTTCATATAGCTGTTTCCTTCCAGCCCCAATCAATTGCATGGAAAATGTCTGCTCTTACAATGTCAGCAATGGGCTGCCCAGTACCTTGGATAGAGCTTACATAATAGGTGCTTATTTCTCTTATGATGTCTGGGTATGTGCCAAAATACAAGCCTCTGTTTGGGAAGCAAAGAAAGCCAAAGGAAGTTAGCAAAGGCTAAGGCCTGGCTAAAGCTGTCTGCCAGCGGATAACACTCCAAAAAGTACTAGAAAGAGGAGGGGAAGAGCCAAATTCATTTTGCTACTAAAGTTATTTGGGTGTTCAGTCTCTTTGTAATATACTGTTAATGAGATTAAAATGGAGGCATTTAGACTTAACTGATTGTTAATATAAATTAGAGACATCAAAATTGGCAGGATTTGGATTTTAAAAAACTCCACTTTGTCAGCTTTCTGTGAAATTTAATCATTCCAATATTAAGCAATTTTTTTGTGATGTGAAATTTGGCTGTGAACAAAATCAACAGGGTCACCACTTTACAGAGAAGTCTCCTGAATTTTGGCAGAAGGATGGTGCCTAAGAATGCTTTTTTTAAAAAACAGAAGACAAAACAGTCATTAATCATTTAAGTTCTTGCAAAGTGGGTGGAAGAGGTGTGTGTGTGTGTGTGTGCGTGTGTGTGTGTGCATGTGTGTGCATGTGCATATACAACATGACTATGTACAACACAACTGCAAGGAAACAGTGTCTGAAAACCAATCTGGTGAAATAGATTTTTAATGCAACCTTCTGACTTTAAAAATTTTTTTCCTCTGGTCTCCAAAAATAAAAATCACCTTATGTTGACATGTGACATAAGATAGACACATACCCACAGTGCACACACACATACATGGAGAAGCAACATGTAAAGAATGAGAACGGAAAGATCTGCATGTATCTATTTATACACATGTATGTGTGTACAATGACACATGGTTGCTTGAGTAGCAAGCAGGTAGATGGAGCTGACCCCTTCCATGTCTGTCACATCTCAGGTAGTCCTGAAGGTCTCAGAGCAAAATCTTTGAAGAAGACCATTTGAATACTTCTTTATGCTAACATATATGCCTCTGACTTCTGTTTTTAAGTCTTTATGTCCTAGTAAAGATTTGCTAAGTCCAGAGGGAAACTGCTGCAAAATAGGAAATTTCTTGATTGGCCCACTATTTAATAAGAAATTCTGGATCAGCTATTTCCAAAAATACAAATATCTTCTATCCAAAACACACACACACACACACGCACGCATGCATGTACACACACACACACACATGTACACAAATACACAGTAGCATTCACAGCTATCAACTCTTATATGTATGTGTGTCTACCCTGTTGGAAACTGCACTCATTTTCAGAGTGTCTTAAAGATTTCCCTGTAGGTTATCCAAACCGTAACTTTGGAAAAAATACATCAAAGCCCAGATTCAAATTGTCTTTGTGTGATGCTCTTGCTACCCATGAACATAAGCTCTTTCCCACAGGCTTAGAGGCAGCACTAAAATAGAATCAGGCACTGGCCTTAATGAAAATCTAGTTCAAAGAGTAAGAGAAATTTAACATACCATGTCTTTTCTCCAAGGTCATGACTCTATCCTCAAGGAGTATATATAGGAAATAATATTTAGGGGTGTCTCATGCTATATGTAAAATTGCCCCTGGCAAGAAATATTTACTTAGAATATTACTGCATACACTAAGAAAAAAATTAAGGTTTTGTTTTCTATGACATATAAATCTTGGGCTTTTTCCATGGTCAGATTAAGAGTGAGTTTTAGGTCTGAGTACTAAGTTCTTTCTCTTTTAGGTTTTGACTCCTTCCATGTCAGGTTTTGATTTATGTGGCTTGTGATCTTAGCCTAGTCTCTTCTCAGATTTAAGATTCTTATTGTACAATTTGGATGGACAATATAGATTCCATTGGTTCAAAAAGCCACAAATGTTTTTGAATGTCAAAATAGTTGAAAATTAACAAAATGCTTTGTAAGTATGAGCTAGGATCTTGGGGCTTCCCACAGAGGGAAACCAATGTAAGTAAGAAGTCCAGAGCTTCCTCTCAGAAAAGAAGAAACCACCCAAGGGGAAGAAAGCACTCAAGGAAAAGCTGAGGAGCTGGCTGCCACAGCCTTAGGCATATGAATAAACAAACATGCTTAAGTGCCTTTTCCATGGCTGTCCCAAGGGCCTGCTTGGTCTGAGTGTCTGTGAGGTCAATTTGAGTTGAATTTCCAGTCTGCTAATACACATCAATGTTGATGCTGAGAAACTTGCATTCCTCCACTGGACTACTTGCTATGCTTGTCTATAGAGTCTATATAGTGCTAGTGTAATGAAAACAATGATTTCATAATGATCGAAAGCCCTGGTTGATTCTCCAGTGGACTGTAATGCTGAGTCTCTGGCCTTAAAATCCATACAAAAGCCTAGCCAAGTCTGCTAGAGAATTCTAACTAAGACAGGGCTGGAGCAAATACAGAAAGAACTTCAAGTAAAGGAACTCTTAATTCAAATTAGACCTTACTAATTTAGGAAAAAGATACACTCTCAGATCTTAGATGTTAACAGGAACAAGAAGCCTCCAGAAAGTCTGAGTTTCCATATTTTTTTTCTAAACTGTTAGTGAATTACTATCCTGCTCAAACCTTCTTAGATAAGACAACTTTCAATAAATAGGTCTTCACATTACATTCCCATTTGTTCTCTGCTTATGTGGTTAAGTGCCTCATCCTTGCTTAGTGTGGGTAGATTTCTAGGCTTCCAGACAGCTTTGTATTTTCATCCTTTGACTGCAGTAAAGAATGAGTGAGACAGAAGGAAAGTCAGTCCCATTGTCCCTGGTAACAGCCCAAATAAACAACAATCTTGTCAAAATGGAATTGATCCATTAAAAGAGTGTAAATAATCTAGATAAATTATAAGACTTGAGATGAATACTCATGCATGTATAATGCACATGCATGTGAACATGTACATGTGTGTGTACACATGCCTAAATGTGTATCCTGTAAACATATAGGTACACGTATATTCTGGAATTATGATTACATCGAAACTTTAAATAAAAGGGAAGAAGATAATTGGTGCCATTTCATAGAGAGACCTACCACTTTATGTTCCAAATTGCCTCTCCTTCAAACTTATTTATAGGGCAGGCCAAATAGCTCAGTGGATTAAAGCACCTGCAAGCGCTCAGGGACTGGGGATTCCATTCCCGGGCCTGCTTGCCAGCCCCACCCCCGGGGCACACTGAGACAGCAACTGAGACTGGGCATGGTGGCGCACGCCTGTAATACAGCCTCTTGGGAGGCTGTATACAGGTGGATCACTAGGAGTCCCACTTAGTAGTGAGGCCCTGAATACCCTGTATACCCTTCCCTAAAGTACAGGAAAAAAAACCCTCATTTAATATACCAGATTAATACTCTTCAGACTGAATATTTTCTCCCTACCTTCTCAGTTTAGTCACACAAATGTTAATAAAGATCCTCTAAACATCGGCATGGGTCACTGTGTCAGGCATACCTTAGGGCATGAGCTGGCCTCACAGAAATGGGCCTTCTGGTGAATCTATAAACAC
Source organism: Ctenomys sociabilis (assembly GCA_004027165.1). Taxonomy (NCBI): domain Eukaryota; kingdom Metazoa; phylum Chordata; class Mammalia; order Rodentia; family Ctenomyidae; genus Ctenomys; species Ctenomys sociabilis. The sequence goes on along the minus strand of PVKA01006782.1, from coordinate 3,843 downwards.
GTTCACTGTTTACTCAGCTCATGCAAATGTTCAAAGGTGGAGCAATTAAAAACTCACAGTTTTAATGATGACACTCTATCTTGTAACCAGTTGATGTGGCTACTATTTTCTGCACCATATTTTCATTACATTCTTCACAGTCTGTACACAAAAGCTTGTTGACCCTAAGACATACATTTTTATGAATAACTGCCATCACAACCTCCCTCTACCTAGTCATAGAACCAATGCACTCTTGGACCAGCTCTCATGTTATGGTTTGTATCTAGTTGTCCCCACAAAGCTTCATGCAGTCATGGGGCAGGGATGTCTAGAGTTTAAGATTAACTCATGATCCACTGGGATTACGGGTCTTAGTGCTGCTAGGGCTGTAGGTGTGAGTACTATGCCCAGCCTGGGGTGGATAGCCTGAATGCCATTTAAAAGAGACAGACTTCCTCTCTGTAGCCACTGTTGCTGCTACTCCTCCACTTTGTTCTCCGCTCTTCGCTGCCACCATGAAAGGTTGGCTGCTCTCTGCCATGTGCTGCTCTGCCTTGGAGCCAGCTGAGAATGGACTGAAGCCTCCAGTGACTGTGAGCTAAATAAACCTTTCCTTCCTTCATTTTGAGTGTTGGGTATTTGTCCCAGCATGAGAGAAGAGTATCTGAGACATCCTTAAAGGAGATATGTGGACAAATACATACTCATAGTCTATTACATGTAAATACCCATGAGGTGAACTGACCCCTACTAGGGACAATGTGGTCAACAACATAAACTCGTATGCCAGGGGTGGTGAAAGTTCGTGCAAAAAACAGGGTTCTGTTGAATGTTATGTGAAGACAATTACCTAACAAAAGTGCATCCCTCAGCAGAGGGCCAGGAAACATTCTATAAGTTACCATGTAAATGCAAATAGGAAAAGTTAGCCCTGTCAGAGTTCTTGACATTAAGTGACAGGGGGCATTAATATGAGCAGGAGCATCCATGCATTCTTCCCTCTAACCATTCCACAAACAGTACAGAGTGCATTGTGCATAAAACCTCACTGATCCTAGGACATACAATTTTACTAAGAACTGCCATCACAACCTCCTATTCTATCTACCTAGTCTTAGAACCAACGGGAATGGTACCACCATGCATGGTACTTGCTCCAAGGTAGAGCCCAAGGATGGAGCAGGCAACAATGGGCAAAGATCCCCTCTTCAAAAGAACTTGTGTTCAAGTAGGGAAATATAGATGATAACTGAGAAAAAAAATACTCTGTTGTGGGATGAAAAGAACTATAGAAAGAATAAATCAGACAGAGAGAGAGAGACTCCACTGGAGGGCAGAGTGCTACGGTGCCACAGTAGGTAACAAGAGAAAGCCTCACTCAAGCAGTGGAGTAATACCAGAAGGAGAGATGAGAGGAACACTTGCAGATATGCTGGGGAGAGGCCCCAGGCAGAACAAGCAGCAAAGCAACCACCTCAAGTTAGGCTACACCCCAGCATACCAAGAAACAGTCTTCCAAGCACTTTTATCTTGTACCATCTCTGCAACACAGTGATATCAATAAGATATGCATTTCATTCTACAGAGAAGAAAACCTGTCCAGAGGGAGACTGCTGGTGTGTCCACACTCCCCCGAGTGTAACCTTAGTTTGTGCAGTCTGGACTTGGACCTGATAATCAGTGCTCTAAGCCTTTTGACTGAAGCAAGGATCAAACAGATCCCTCTTGGAGATTAGGGAGTAAGAAGGAATAGCAGCTCACAAGGAAAGCATGCAGCTGGGGCAAAGCCTGACAGTACCTTAGGAGTTTTTAATTTTGTAAAACATGGCACTTCATATACCATATTTCTTTCACAATTCCTGATACAGAACTTCAGTGTGTAATCTCATCCTATATTTTTTATATTTAAGTTGGACCTTATAAGGCTTTTCCCTGCTTATTTTCAAAAGATAAGAAAAACCTTAGCCTCTGAGGTTCAGTATTTATTTATTTATGTATCTTGTACAGGCCTCACTATGCAGCTCAGACTCATAGTGATCCTTTGCTTTCTGTGGCTCCAGCACTGGGGTTACAGGCATGCACCACGATGCCCTGTCTCAGAGGCCTACTCAGGGCGCCCAGGGGTGGGGCCAGCGCAGCAAGATCACTGCTTCTTAAAGAAGACCGTGCTACCCATGATGTTTTCATGCAAGATCTGCCCTAAGCATCAGTACAGTGGTTTGTAAGGAGAGGTAGCAGCTGAGGAGCAGGAGGTCCTAGAGAGCAAGGGAAAATGAGAGCTACCAAGAAACGGTGGAGGACATGAGGAAGCTGCCTGGGAGGCAGACTGGCAGAAGTCTGGGCTTCACCCAACACCACACTGAAATAATTTCTTTGCCCTATTCCCAGACAGTATACTTTCCCCTCCTATTGGGATCTCCTTTTCTTGAACTATTTTTTCTTCCTCCTTTCAGATAAGAAATCAAACCAACAATATGTGTGACAATTTATGACCATCAATCCTTATAGAAATTAGCATCTAAGAAAGAGATTAAGACATCAGTCTAGCATTGAGAACTATAAAGTGGCAGAACTGGAAACTAAATCCAAAGGGGGAGACTCTGGAGTCTGTCTTTTTCCGTTATGGGGCCACTTTGTGTAGAGGTCTTGGGCTATCTTAAACCATTTGCATTTAATCATGAACAACATACATGAGGTAAAGAAATGAGCTGCAAATGGAACATTCAGACACAGGAGTGGATGGGAATGAACAGCAGGCCCCCAGGCAGCTGTTGGGTCAGGTAGTTGAGACCGCACGCTGTCATTTCAGCCAGGGTTTATGGAGCTCATACACCTGCCGCGCTCTGGGTGAGGCTCCAGAGGCAAAAGCACGATTGGAATAAGTCAGGCTTTCCCTCTCTTTCCCCTGATTATCTAGGAAACGTGAAAGTTCAAGTTATGAAATAATGTCCTAGATCTAGTTTTTCTTGGTTTTATTAAGGATAACGTTTTTCCCACCTTAGTAGACCCCCACGATCTCGTATAAGAAATGTCTACACGCTTATAAGTGACTGCATCTTTTAAAACTTGACCTGTTCATCCTTTCAAAAACACAAAGGGAAACAAATCTGAGTTATTTGGAGGGAAATGAATGCACCTTGAGAGCATGATGTTCAGAGAAAAAAATCAGACAGACAGGCTTAGGTATCACATGGTTTCTTTTGTATGAGTTCAATGTATAAAAAAGCAGAAGGAAAGATAATAGGAAACAGGGAGAGGGATCTTTTTGCAAATGAGAAAAGAAGCAAGAGACAGGAGTATAAAAAATCCAGATGTTCTATGTAGCTGTACCTTCTCCCCATGATCACCATCATGCGCTGTGAAAATGTACTAATACAATTTAAATTTTAAAAGTGACATGTAGGGGCTGGGGAAATGGCCCAGTGGATTAAGCACTTGCCTGGCAAGCATAAGGGCCGAGTTCAATTCCCGGTTCCACAAAAATAATAATAATAATTAATAATAATAATAATAACATGTGCAAGATGGCTTTCATAAGTCTAGTGCACTACCTACATTACAAGACACAGGAAAGTTGAAGATTTATTATCAAACTAGATCTGTAACAGCCTGAAAAGGGTCACTTACGTGTGACATTAAAAACATTCTATCTTTAATATGACAAAGATAAACCCTGAGAAGACTTCAATGACCACATAGGAAATATAAAGTACATGTGTTGGTATATAAGTTTGGATCTACCTAGGTCTTAACCATCCAGCAGAAAAGCATAAATGTATAAAAATGAAGTATACATCGTGAGCCCATAATATTAAGCTGAGCTGTAAATGGATATGGTCGACAATTTCTTTGAATAACTCC
>PVKA01006781.1:0-81551 GCA_004027165.1 Ctenomys sociabilis | reverse complement strand
CCCTCTCTCTCCCTCTCTCTCTCTCCGTCTCCCCCCCATCTTTTCTCTAGAGCAAGCAGCCCCCTCCACACTTCCCTTGGCAGGGAGCTCTCAGCCCCAGCCTTTCTCTACTACCTCTAGAGACCAGTGGTGATGCCATAGGACATAAAGAAAGAGGCGCGAGACATTGTTTTCTCTCCAACAACAAACAAGCCTTTCAAGGTTTACCATGTGAAGTCCCATACAGAGCTGTTATTGTTTTTAAAAGCCAATATATTTTACTGAAATTTTCATAGTGTTTAGGAAAATGAAAGAATTCCCTTCCCACTTCGTTATCTGAAAGGTACGCATGCATAAGTTTCCAAGCACTCACACTCTTCCCCCTGCTGCCATGTGCTCAGGGTGCTTTCTTGATCTCCTTTTGCCGGCCCTGTTCCCAGTGTGAGCTAGATGTCATTGCATTTTGGAAAGAGGGGAGCTGGGTGTTTCTAGCAGATGAGTTGAGTCCTGGCACATTCTCCTGGCTTTTCCAGTTTTGCTCAGATAAGTTCGGGGTAGATAACTTCACAGATGTAGTCATAGCTCAGGGGTTAGTCATGCAGCTGTGTCATGCCATGGAGCTCTGAGGCAGCTGGAATCTCAGAAATGACTCAGAATGAACCTGCTCGAAGCCAGGTCACAAGGCAGGAGTCTCACGCAGAGGGCTGTGTCCTTCCCCTCTGCCCACAAGTGCCGACATACCTCAGAGCTCGCAGTCCCAGTCGGGGCTTCCAACGCCAGTGGTCTGTATCCCCATTAGAGTGTCTAGGAGTGGCTACCTTACTACTTTTTAAATTTCCCTTGCATAGTTTAAAATGCAAGGGCTGGCGAGATAGCTCAGCAGACGAAGTGCCTGCTTAGGCAAGCGCAGGAACCAGGGCTCGATCCTGGCACCACTTGACACGCTGGCCCCACCCCCGGGCATGCTGAGCCAGCCACCAAAAATCAGTCATGGTGGTGCACACCTATAATCCCAGTAATGGGCAGACTGAGACAGGTGGATCACTACAAGTTCTAGCCGCATAGTGAGAAGCTGTACCAAATACATTTAAAAAAATTAAAATGTACGTAGTATGTTCATTAAACTAATATACATTGATAATTCACAATTAAAATGTTGGTGGTAGTCAGGATGGTGGAATGTGTCCACCAGCACACACAGTCTTCAAAACAGACTCCAATTCCTGAAAGCTACCAGGGAGCCGCGGCCAGCCGAGCCACTGGGTGTCCTGGCCAGGTGCGAGGGCAGCAGTCCTGCCCCTGCAGCCTGAGGCCCAGGGCAAAGCCTTTGCAAGGGGAACTTCCTGGGATGCTGGGGTCCCATGACTGCAGAAACAGCTGTGGAGAAGGAAGGAAGGAGCCCCGGATGAGACAGGCATGGACACACCCATTGCCATCTCTCTGAAAGGTAACACTGCTTCCGTGCAATTTTTCTTGAGGAGAAGAAAATTTGAGAAAATTCCAGCAGATTGTCTCAGGAAGAGCAAAGCTCTATTTCATGCCCCGTTCTCCTTATGTAAGTTCTGAAACCTCTCAAATTGTCAAGCTTAATCTTTTGAGAAAGTCTCCTGTTTTGTCCTCATATTGCAGACCAAGCCAGCATCTGCCCTGAAAAGCATTTTAATTTGCCGTCCTCATTCCACAGCTTCCTCTCACTAGGTGACGCTGGGGCAGGTGGTCAGCGCCTCCTGGAGGCCAGACAGAGTGGACAGCTCCAGGCCTGTTTCCAGGTCACTTCTGAAGAATGGGTCGCTGGCTTTTCTCATCCTGCCCGAGTGTGGGAGAGGCAGGCACAGCGTCCTGTTAGGATGGAGAAGGGAAGGGCACAAACCCAGTAGGGTGCTGGCCTATGCATCGGGTCCCCACTTTCTTTAGAAATGGTTGTTGGAAAATTCATTCATTGATTTTCCATCCCGGGATTCTGTCTCTGTACTGCCTGCCTATTCTTCTCCAGTTTTTGCCATCACTTAAATGAACCTTTGTTACTTAAGACAAAATTTATTGAGTAAAAATCCTTACTTGATCTCTATGTTTTAAATGAAATAAGAAAACCTGAAGACAATTTTTCACTAAAAGATTTATTTTTACTAAAAGATTTTTTCACTAAAAGATTTCTGTTCCATGTGGAAGATTCCAAGGTATATTAAACTGGCCTTTTATTGTTAAGAGGGGGGCTTCTTCTGTTTTTGTTTCTAAGTGATGGTTCAATGACCCACAGCCAGATATTTTGAACCTGGTTTCCGACATGGAAGTAAGCAGGAAATCTGCAGTTTAACCTCAAGTGAGAGTAAAGTTTTGCAAGCTCAGAGGTTTGGAGGACCAAGGCTAAAATAACGCATATTCTGGACCACAGAAACACTTCCATTATCAGGGATTATGGGGAGGAAAGCAGGCAGAGGGGCAGAGCAGCAGACTGAAGGGCCACTTGCTCCCACCAGTGGACTGTCAAGGCCATTTAGCTCCGAGCACAGAGGCCTCCGATTACAATTAGAGACTCACTGCTGGGAAACTCGTGCCACAGCTGGAACATGATGGAATGGGTCTCGGTATGGTGCCCTGCACAGAAACATTGAGAAAGCTTGTCGGCATGTTCCGACATCAAAATTTAAGTTACATGAATGGATAAAGAAGGAAGTGTGAATGCAGAAGAGCCATGCTACCCATGCATCTTTGCTTTCACTGAGCCTTCTGCTGCCCGGGTTCTCTGCTTCGCAAGGGTGATGATTAACTCCAAATCAAGTATGACTCACCACTGAAGTTCTGAGAAGTGGCTACGAAGCAAACCAGCAAACCGAGAAAATCACTGTTTCATTTGCTCATGCCTAAAAAAGTCTACAGTTCAAAAACAAAAGTTAGATGTGCCTGGTGTTGTATAGCAGGATGAATAAGGAGATGAAATATTCTACTTTTAAGAGTTAGGGATATTACACAGTGCACTGGTTGATACATTGTGTCAATTTGAGAAGTTTAAAAGTTTAACTAAGTGACTCAGCAGAGAGCCAGGATTCTTACTGTGCAAGAGGAGGACATGGATATTGTGTGAGTTTTACACCCCCAGCCCAGAGTAGCTTGTTTATGACATAAGGAGGGGGAGAGGCTGGCTAGAAGCTGCAGCTGCTGCCCTTCCCTTTGCTTTTTGCTGTTTTCTGCTGCCACAGACTGCTGCCCTCTGCCATGTGCCACTGTGCCTGGGAGCCAGCTGGATATGGATGGAAACCTCCACAGACTGTGAGCTAACCAAGGCTTTTATTCTTTAATTTGGGGTGTCATGTATTTTGTCCCATCAATGAGTAAAAAGTAACCAAGACAATTTGGTACCAGAGAAGTGGGGTCATTGCTGTGACTACCTAGCCATGTTGTTCAAGAGTATTTGGGAATGGTTTATGGGAAGAGATAGGAAAGGTTTGGAGATGTCACCTGCTAGTGAAGAGCTGGAATGCCTTCTGTTCTTCTGTAGGGGAGGTTCTGGTCAGAGCTCGAAGACCAGAATGCTGATAGAAAGCCTGCCTGCAAGGCCAGGCTGGGCAAGTTTCTGCCGGGAAGGACTGCATTGGTTTGGGCTATAGATAATTTGTCTTATGTTACTTGCTTGGCAATAAGTTTCTCTGCCTTTTGCTCCTGTCCAGAGACTTTGTTTGAGGCTGAGATTAAGCACAGTGGATGGTTTAATCTTGTAAAAGAAATCTCAAGGCAGCCAAATGTTAAGGCAGTGGCCTGGCTATTGTTGGGGCTTTTAGCCAGATTTATGTTAAGAATCAAGAGCAAAGAGCCCAGAAGGATGATTTAAAATGCTGTGAACTTGGCCAGAAAAAAAAAAAAAAAGGGCCAGGATGGCTGTGGACTACAAAGATAGAGCTGAGATCTCCATTGCCCAGGAGGAACAGAAGTATACAAAATAAGTCCTGAGAGTATCCCAGGAGGTCACAGGTTCTCGCCCTTTGCAGCCTCAAAATCTCAAGGGTGAGGGACTTTGCTTAGAGTTGGAAACTTCTGAACCCCATGTTCCAGAATGGAGGCAGCAGCTATACCAGGTCCCAGAATGTGGTGGCATGATTTGTTCCTCAGAATCAGGGTCAGAGCACTCAGGGATCCAGACACTCGATCCCTATAGCCAGGAGAGAAGAAAGGCTGACTACTGCTCCAGCTGGCAGCAACCCTTGGCATCGTCCACATGGTGTCTGTTTTAGGCACATGCACAATGCAGGAGCTCTGAGGATAGGAAGGCTTCTACCCCTATTCAGAAGGCCTGAGAGGCCAGGCAGTGTGTCCATGAGAGTGCAGTGTGTGAGGCTATGAGTGAAAAGCCTGTTCAATGGAAACCCTAAAAGTTTGGAAAAGCCGGGAATGTAGATTATCTGAGAAAGGCTGCAAGGAGGGAGCAAAGCCAGCTGCAGAGAAAAGCTAAGGAGCTACCAGCAGAAGTGTGGTAGGGCTGGAGCCATGTAAGGCTTTTGGAGCTCACAACTTGTTACATAGTGCTTCAGATGTTGCACATGGAACTATAGCACTGAAGTTTGCCCTTCTGGATTTTGGACTTGCTCTGGTCCCAATGGTTTGTGTCCTGCTGCTTCTACCTTTTAAAATGATAATGTTTTTCTTGTGCCATTGAATTTTAAAAATGTTTGACTTTTCATTTGTACAAGAGCTCACAGATAAGAGTTTACCTTAGATCTTGGGGGAGACTTGGGGCTTAAGACTTTTCGGCAATGCTGAAACTGTTAGAACTTTGACAACCCTTAGAGATGGATTAAAATTCCTTTTGCATAGAGGGATGTGCATGAGCCTTGGGGGTGGGGCAAAATGTCATGTGCCAGTGTAGTGCAATGTTCAAGTTATAAAACATTAATAAACAGGTCTATGTACCTAGACACTGGTTTAAGGAAGTGTCTGGTTGCCAAGTTGACAAGGGGTGGATTGCACTGGTGGATACACTGGATGCACTGTGTTATTGTGAGAAGTTTAAAAAATTAATTAAGTGACTCAGCAGAGAAGCAGGATTCTTGGTTTATAAATATCTTCATCCTGGGCAAGAGGGGGTCATGGACCCTTTGTGAGTTCTACGCCCCCCGGCCCCAGGGTAGCTTGTTTATAGTGTAAGGAGGTTAGAGAGGGTGGCTAGAAGCCGCAGCTGCTGCCTTTGCTCTTTGCTGGTTTCTGCTGCCATGAACTGCTGCCCTCTGCCATGTGCCGCTCTGCCTGGGAGCCGGCTGAGTATGGACTGAACCCTCCACAAACTGTAAGCTGAATAAATCTTTCCTTGACTTTTGGTGTCTGATATTTTGTCCCAACAATAAGTAAAAAGTAACTGAAACACACAGTATATAAGTGTGGACCTCAGGAAGAACTGGGGAAAAAGAAATCTGATGTCTCGGCTCCTCAGCCTTAGGGAGAAGCAATGCACACACCCTGTCCTGGGTTCCAGACTTCCGTTCACCTTCCTCTACTTCCTAAGGCTCTGCTCTTCCCCAGCACTGCCTGGCTGTGAGCATGTGCTGGGGATCTGCAACAGCTACAGAAACAGACTGGCCAATGGGGAGTGAAGATAGTAGTTTAAAGCAGGGCTGGTTTTGTTTTCTGAGATCCACACGTAAGGCGGATAAGAAAGGCCCTGTCTGTGTAAAGCTGACACTGGGAGCCCTAGAAGCATCCCCTTACCCACTCCAACTTCAGAGCCACAGACCACGCTGAGAGAAGCACTGTTATCCAGCTGCTCCTAGAAATCGGGTTCTGTCACCCCTGAACTATACACAGGTCACACTGTGCTGGACGGGCAGACAGAAGTGCTCTGGGGTCTACCTGCAGCTGCATATACAGAAGGGTGTAAGTGGAAGCGAATCCCTGGAATCACATCAGTGACCCTCACCTCTTCAGAAACGCAGCTTGCCTGTGCACAAGCTGGGGACTTAGCTCTGTTTCTGCTTCACTCTCCGTCCTTCAAGCCAGCCTCCACTCTTCTTTTCACTGCTGGAGACAGGACTTACAGAGACCATGATGTTGTTTCACTTGGGGGAAAGACCGCAACGTGAACAGGAGCATTGTTCACCTCTGGCGTCACAGTCACTCGGACCACCCATGAGACCATGTGCCCCTGCTACCAGAAGGACAGACTCACTGCCGTGTGCCCACAGTCACAGAGGGGATTTGATCTCTGCTTCCTACAGGTCAGACATCAAAAGCCGCCTGTCCCACCTGCAGCCCCTGAGAACCCATTCTGCCTCCTGGGGTGCTTCCTCTCACAGCACTTTACATTTGGTCTGTTGCCCCAGGCTTGCATGGTGGCAGCTGGGTCCCCAGGGTGGCGATGTTGGTGGTGCTGGGGTGGAGCCCAGTGATAGGTCCTCTGGTCACCGGGGCACTGTCTCAATGCAAGGCTGGGGTCGCTCTCCTGGGAGCCCGAGCTGGCTCGCTCCAGAGCAGGTGTGCTTGCCTGGCCCCCTCTCTCACACGGACTCTCCTCTCGTCTGTTCTCCTGCTATGGGGATGCAATCCCAGGTCCCAAGCCAAAGCCAGCTCCAGCTCTGTGAGCTTGTGCTAACAATACACAGCCTCGGGTTGTTTACAGTAACTCAAAAGGAACTGATGTGACCTTCCTGCCTCATTGGTTCCATGCACTGTTCCAGTCTCTCCAGTGCAATTCTTTCCCCCTCCCACCATCTGCCCACGCAGCACTCACAGGTGCAGGAAAAATTGTCTTCTGGTTCCCTAGTTTGTGCTTATTATGCTCCACTTTGCTACTCAGCAGCAGCTAGTGCTGCACTTTGGGACCCACCACTGCTTTGTTCTCGGTCTCAGTCTCATTCCCTGTCTCTGTCTGTGGTGGATGCCAGCTGGTGGCCAACTTGTCACACCCAGCTGAATTGAACTAGCATGCAGCTGCATGCAAGAGGCCCATCTGAGGACTGCTGCCAGCAGCATAGGAGGCAGAACTGGAGAAGCTATTGTCATGAGCTCTACGCCTCCAGCTGGACTCACCTGGGACACTGTCATGGGCTCTAGGCCTCCAGCTGGACTCACCTGGGACACTGGCACGGGCTCTAGGTCTCCAGCTGGACTCACCCGGGACACTGTCACGGGCTCTAGGCCTCCAGCTGGACTCACCCAGGCATTGTCACGGGCTCTAGGCCTCTAGCTGGACTCACCCGGGACACTGGCACGGGCTCTAGGCCTCCAGCTGGACTCACCCAGGCATTGTCACGGGCTCTAGGCCTCTAGCTGGACTCACCCGGGACACTGGCACGGGCTCTAGGCCTCCAGCTGGACTCACCCGGGGCACTGGCACGGGCTCTAGGCCTCCAGCTGGACTCACCCAGGCACTGTCACGGGCTCTAGGCCTCCAGCTGGACTCACCTGGGGCACTGTCACGGGCTCTAGGTCTCCAGCTGGACTCACCCAGGCACTATCACGGGCTCTAGGCCTCCAGCTGGACTCATACAGGACATTACCAGGGGATCCAAGATCTTGCTGGATTCTTTGTTCTTCATTTTATTTATTTACTTACTTACTTATTTATCTATTTTGTATTTTAGGGAAAGGTCTACAGAGTGTTCAGGGTCTCACTACTAGATCAGACTTGTAGTGATCCACCTGTTGACAGCCTCCCAAATGCTGGGATTACAGGCGTGCACCACCACACCGGGTCTCAATTGCTGTCTCAATGCACCCCAAAGGCAGGCCAGGGATCATACCCCTGACCCTGTGCCTGCTTGCAGGTGCTTTAATCCACTGAGCTATTTGGCCAGATCTTTTTGGTCATTAAGGTGTAGACAGGTTTCCTGTACTCTCTTTTATATGATTCTTTGGGTGACTACTATAATAATCTTATAATATGTATTCTGTATTGTACAGTTCCCCTTGCAAAACCCAAGCCACAATATTGTCTCTGCCTCTTGCCCACCTCTGTCTCTCTCGTCTCTCTGCCCTCCACCTCCATGTCTGCAGCACTGGCTGTCAAACCCAGGGCCTTGAGGGTACTGGATAAGGCACTCTGCTCATCCTTACCAGATCCTACTTTCTCCCTCTAAGCATGTTATTTCTTTGACCCCTCCCTAGGAATCCCACTTTCACCTGGTTGGAAATCCTTCCTGTATGCTATCCACCCAAGGCAGTGTGGCATTTCTGGTCACACAGACCCTTTTGCAGAGCCGTTTAGCACATGGAGTCATGAGTGCTGCTCATGTTTGTATCACCATTCTATTATATGGCCTGGCCCTGAAGGCTGCTATTATTGGCCACCAACACTCTCCAGGTGTAGAATGGTGGTGAGCACATGCAAGGAAATGATTCAGCGCACACATTAAGAGGTCAGAGCACAAAACAGCGTGTTGCTTTTGTACCAGTGGATCTTTGTAGAGATCCTCCTTCTCTTACAGACTCGCACGTTTGTCATAACTGAGACAATGTGTGGGTCAGAAGAGCCAGCCCATTATTTTTTGGACAGTTCCCGTTTTCACCGTAGCACCTTTATTGCTAGCATCACTTGTTTTTTGTCCAAAAGTAAGGTGACTTAATAAAAAGTGATTAGGGGCTGCAAAGATAGCTCAGTGGACTAAGTGCCTGCCTAAGCAAGCATAAGGACCCGGGTTCGATTCCTGGGTCAAATCCTTGTACAGCATATAGTGCTGTTCCCACCTTGGGCACACAGAGCCAGCCACAGAGACCGGGCACAGTGGCTCACACCTGTAATCCCAGCACTGGGGAGGCTGAGACAGAAGGATCACTATGAGTCCAAACTGTGCAGTGAAACCCTGTACCAAATACATAAAATTAAAAAACAAATAAATAAAAATAAAAAGTGATTAAAGCAACAGAAAGGATAAATGAAGGTGTGGGGACCTGAGGGCCTGAGCTGCTTCCTGTGCTCAGAATGGAGGTGGGGCAGCGATCAGCATCTAAGTCGAGGTCCAGAGCGCCGACCCCCGACCCTCTCGCTGGCCACGCCAGGGAGAATCCCTACAGGCTGGGGGGCACGCTGAGGAGGAAGTGGCGGCTGCAGAAACCCTGCCTCTCAGAGTGCACACTGCTTTGGTGGAGAAGACAGGGTTTGGTGCAGACTAAGTAGGAGTTCAAGCCTAGGGATGGGAGGTTCTGTCACTGCAGGGACTCCAGGGTGCCCTTGCTAAGACAGTTTCAGTACCATCTTTGACACTGGACAGACTGCTGGTTCCACCACCAAGACCGTGCTGGGCCAGTTGCTTGACTCTCCAACTCTTGCGTGCCCAGCTGCAGCCGGAGCTGGTGACAGAGGTTGCCACAACATGGGGAAGCACCCGGGCTCTCAGTGTGCCTTGGGGCTCAGCTCTAGGATTGCCCAAGGCTCGCCAGCTCGGTGGATGCTCACAGCCACTCCCTAGTGACAGAACCTGCAAATGGCCTCCAAGCATTCTCCACGTAAGTTAAATCCAGACGACTGACGATGTCTAACATGGTGCCTGTGCTGCACTGCCGTGCTACGCTGTACAGAGAATGGTGCCAGGGAAGGGCTGCGCGTCTGCTGCGGTGTTACGCTTTTCTGATTATTTTCAATCGGTCATTGGTCGAATCGGCAGGCATAAAACCCACAGACCCAGAGGGCTGGAGAGCTGGGTCTGCCTGCTGCCTCCTCACGCCTGGCGATCAGTGTGCTCTTAGCAAATAGCGATGTCTGTTGATGGTGAATAGTGGTGTCCGTTGATACCAATGGCGGCAGTGACAATGTCCTTTGTTCTTGTGACAGTGAGGACACCTGGTTCCCTAGAACTAGGGCACTTGTCTGGGGATCAGTGTCACAGCTTCCTCGCTCATACCCCTCGGCTTCATGGACCCCAGGTCGTCCTCTCAGTGACCCTGGACTGCTCTGTTTTGTTGATCAGTTTTCTCCCCCATGGCTCTCTGGCTACAGGGCAGCTGCACACACTTTGTACACTTGTGTTTGCCATATGTGTTCCTCTAGGTTTCATTTTTACCTCATCTGCCTCAGAACCCTGGGTTTAGGAGAATAAACACCAGAAAAATATTTCTTTCAAATATTCTTGTTGGTCATCATGGTCCATTTTTGTGATGTTGTGCATTTCTAGCTATTCCTATGGTATCTCTGGTACAGAGATAAAATTGTCCTTAAAGCTGAACTTGAGACCAAAGCACAGAGCTCACTCATGAATATCCTGAGTTTTAATGTAAATAATAAACCATCATTTCCTTAATGCATAGCAATAGGTTACGTTTCTTCATTTAGTCTCTATCAGACTAGGTACAAGGAGGCTGAACTCACAGATTAAGGCACGGACATGCTCAGAAGTTAAGCTGCTCTGGAATCACACAGCTTGAGCCCAGTTTAAGCACTGCAAAGGCCCAGAACCGCAACATGTTGACCTCCACCACCTGAGCCCCCTTCTGAGCTCTTTCTAGCCTCTACTAGCCCTACTTGGACATAACTTTATTCTCAGACATGCTTAACTGAGGAAACAACGGAAGCCTATCTCTTACACACAAACTAAGGGGAAGTTACAGCAAAATGAGCCAGAGTCAAAAGTTAGGGGATGGAGCATGAGTTGTTCCTGCATTACATAAAATGTGTTAAATTAACCTGAGTCTGGGAGAGACCATGAAACCCCAGAAATCACTCAGTATAAAATATGGCCAGTAGGGGAAGCCATTGCAGCCTGACAAGCAGAAGAGAAACGGAGGGGCCGGGGTCACACGGTCCCCTTCAAGGGCACATGCCACACAACCCAGACATGCCCCAAAGGGTCTCACCTCACAGAGGTCCTCACCACCTCCCAGTGGTGCCCCAGGACCTCAACCTTCACCACGAGGCCCGAGGGACACTCAGATCCATGCCCCACAGAGGGGCTCCACATTCATTCTGACTCTTCTGCTTAAATCTCACACTGTTAAGATCACAACATTCTCTATTTCAAAACAGGCAAAATGGCAAATGAGATGTCACAACTCATCACTGGGGGCTGGGAATATAGCCCAGCCATCTAAGTGCCTACCTGGGAAGTGCCAGGACCCAGGTTCGATCCCTGGTATCCCATGCCGTGCCAGCCCCAGAACAAACTGGGTGTGGTGGTGAACACCTGTAATCCCAGTACTGGAAAGGCTGAGGCAGGAGGATCACCACCATTCCAAGCTGCGCAGCAAGACCCTGTACCAAGTAAATAAATAAATAAAGATTTTTAAAACTTGTTTTAAAAAGCATCTTCACTGGCAAAGCTGCTCTGATTCTCCTTGTTAGTGTTTGCCAAACACTAGCAGTGGACCCATCTCCCACAGGAGCTGCTTAGACCTGGTCACTCACAAGCCCAGGATGTGCATGGGCAACAGTGGTGGCTCAAAATACTCAGAGAAGTCCAGTCCCTCAGGCTGTCCCTCTGGTCCTTGAGAGCGGCGCCATGGAGCCCAGGACAGGAGCCCAGGGAGTTTGGGGCACAGTGGGGAATTTACACCGGCAGCCCTGACTGTGCCCCTCTGCCCGTCTGGTCCCTGCCTCCCCTCATGAGGGAGCAGACCCAGGCCTGGTCCCCAGAGACCCCACCTCTCCTTCCCTTGAGGTCAGGGGCTGCCCCATGCTTGGCTTCCTTCTTCCAGGCGCTCTTTCCCAGGCCGCACAGCCGAGGCAATATGACCGCACGTCCGTCCTCGTCTCACTCGCGTGTGCCGGTGCCAGGCCTGCCCTAGGAAAGCCGCAGTGCGGTCCCGGTGCGCGCGGGGTGCTAATGGAGCACCGGGCAACACAGCGCCCCCTCAAGTCTGTTCACACGCACGGGGAAGCGGACTTCCTCCGCGAGTGAGAAGGCAAAGCAAACCTCCACTTCCAGAGCTGCACGGGCCAACGTGGGAGGTGGAAACTGGGGGAAAAGCCCTTTCGTTCCTGTTTCCTAAGGAATGCGAGTTCCGGAAGAGAAAACATTAGCATCCGGCTCAGGAATTTCCTCGTATCCTGTGGGAGTGGAAACATCCTCTAGAGATAGCCTGTTTGCCCGTTTTATCCTCTATCTTATCAGCCATACTTTCTTCGTGCATATGCTATCAAGGAAGCGATCTTTATTTAAAATGATAGTGTTCGAAAATCATTTCAACGTCCTTTCTCAAATAATTACAGCCAGAACCACCCCCATGCTTCATAGTATCCACGCAGGCTTCTATTCATAAATGCGTGGCTCCATGAGGTGAATTGTGGGAGCTAACATCTGGGGTGCCTGCCTGGATACATGGGTTTCGGGCTGATAAATGGGCATCCTCCCAGAGTATGTACAACTCTGTTATTTTTATTTGCATTAACAAGACAGATCTTATGGATGTGTCAACACAATAAGTTTGGAGACTGCCGTAATCCCAGTACTCTGGGAGGCTGAAACAGGATGGCTGTAAATTTGAAACCAGAAAGAGTAATTTAGTGACAACAAAATCTTTCAAAATTTTAAAAAATGTTTAACAGAGGCAGCGAGTCCGGAAACTTGGACCTGAATTATTTTTTCCTTTGCTTAGCGGCATCATCAACTTAAAATGCCAAGCCCTGGAGGTCACAGTGTCAGAATGAAAGTGAGTATCTGCCATGGCCATCTGTGCTGCTGGGGAAGCTACGACGCATAGAGCTCGCTTGTCCCGGCTCTGGAGGCTGAGAAGCTGGAGCCCAGGGCTCAGGCACACC
Organism: Ctenomys sociabilis; assembly: GCA_004027165.1. Lineage (NCBI taxonomy): Eukaryota > Metazoa > Chordata > Mammalia > Rodentia > Ctenomyidae > Ctenomys > Ctenomys sociabilis. The sequence continues at coordinate 68,902 of PVKA01006781.1, read as the reverse complement.
CTGCATCGGTCAGAGCTACTCTGTAAGACAGTGGCTTCCTGCCACCACAATGGAGGTGTGAGTGGTCTCCTGGTGTAAGGCAGGGTGTGTGTGTGTGTGTGTGTGTGTGTGTGTGTGCATGTGTGTGTGCGTGTGTGTGCTGCCTGAGTCCAAGACCCTTCGTAAGGGCACTAACCCTTCCATGCCATCAGGACTTCTTGGGCTCCCCAACATTGTCTCTGAGGAGGACTGGACTGGATCTTGGGCTCCAACCCTTGCACCAGGTGGGACACACCCAGCCGATAGCAGTGTCTGTGTTTTCTACAGATTCACGAAAAATATAGTAGCTGAACATCTGTATTATGCATTAGTAAAGAATTATAGTATTATGCATGTATTGTCATCTCAAACCCTGGACAATTTTCTCAGCATATTATTAGGTGTCATACCATTTCTACTGTCCAGAATGCTAAATTCAGGGCTCTACTACATTATTTTGGTTTAATAAAGAAACACTAACTTAGGCAACCTTTCTTTCAAATAATGCATGCTCACTTACAGTGGCTTATGAGCAAAGCACCCCCAGAAAACTTTCAGTGTTTGTGGTTAGGCAGCTCGAGGTTGGTGTTTCCTTTGTGAACCCTGAACACAAATGTGGCCAGTATCTTCTTTCCCACTATGCAAGGCTTCCTCTGCCCTCAGTTGATTTAGCCCTTCCACATTCCCATGCATACATCTGTCTAGGCCCCAACCACCTGTGTCTCCTCTATCCCAGTTCCTTAATCCTCCAGTTCCAATGTCTACGTATGCTCACTAAATTCTTGAAACAGGCTCCACTTGCTGAAGGCCTAGCACGGTGCAGCACAGCCCCAGAACACAGAGCTATGGAAACTTCCATTCTAATCTATACCTCTGGGGAAGCTGTCCAAGTCTGCTCAGACTGCAACAGGCAGACTGGGGCTCACTGAGGGGCCTAGCTGCAGACCCTGTATGTTTAACCATTTCACAACACAGCATCCAGGTACAAAGACCTTCCTCTCGTGTGTGTGTGTGCGTGTGTGTGTGTGTATGTGTGTTTCTGCCAGGACATGGTGGTCAAGTGGAACCAGTGTGAAAACACCTCATCTTGCCATGCACTGCGATGGCTTAGTTTCACATTGTTCCCCTAAGGTCTCCTGTGTCCAGAGTCAGGGCTTCGGGGAGGTGATGGCATCGCGGGGCCCTGTCGACCTCTGTGGATTCCTCATGATGAGCTCGCAGCTGAGTGTGCTGGTAGGAGGTGGAGCCAAAAGAGGTGGGCGCTGGGGTGTGGCCTAAAAGGACGCATTCGTGTCCCGCCTCCTGCCCTCGCTCTCTGCCTCCTGGATGCCACACAGAAAGTCGCGCTGCTCCACTGCGCACCCTGCCGTGGTCTCTCTGCCCTAGAGCCGGCCCACCATGGACTGCATCTGCCAGAGCCATGAGGCAAAGTAGCCTCTCTTCCTTGAAGTTTCAGGGGTAGGGCACTACATCCCAGTGTAGGAGAATGATAAATACACACCTGTGTGGCCAGTGCCGGCCAGAGATTTGTGGCACATAGAGCAAAATAAAAATGGGGCTGTTGTTCAACAAGCAGCAAGAAAGTGCTGCTCACCACAGAAACACAGAATTTTTCTTTTATTTATTTTTTTTCTTTCAGCCCACTCCGGATATGGGATGGCAGTTTTTCTATTTCTTGTTTTGTTTTGTTCTGCTCTGTTTTCTGTTTCTGTGAAACACCCCCGCTCTTGGATGTCTGTGTCCTTCTTCACTGGCCCAGGACAGCCACTGGCCCATGCAGCAGTGCCCTAGGCCCTCCTCAGCCCCAGGGCATGCGACCTGCTAGACCACTGTACCCTCAGCACTCTGGACCTGGGTGGGGTGAGAGAGGAGCCGGCCCGAGGCAGGGCTGCGGAGTCTCCAGGCCCCTCCCAGAAGGCTGCGGTGAATTCCAGTCACCAGACGCAGGTCAGAGCATGTAGGCAGGGGCTGGCACCTGGAAAGTGGACACAGAGGCCAAGCGTTGGTCCTGTTGATTATTTATTTATATATTGGCGCTGGGGATGGAACCCAGGGACAGAGTCCAGAGCCGTGTGCATGCTGAGCCCCTTTTAACCGCTGAGCTGTCTGCCCAGCCCGTTTATTTATGCCAACCAGAAGCAATCGTATAGTACACAAGCATGCATAGTAAGAGTAGGCGAGCACAAGGATGCCAAGCTGTCTTGGGCTTCGTAAGGCAGCCAGCCAACTGAACATCTGTCCATGCAAGGCCTGGTGACAGGCGGTATGGGGCTGCCTGGCGTCACAAGTGCGGGCCTTACTCTCAAGGGAAGCACGGTCTTTCTGCAGAGGGGGCACAGAACAGTCTCCTGGGGGAGAGACATGTGTTCCTGGAGCTCAGGGTGCAGAGAGACGTGCTCTGCAAGGCGAGAGACCCCTAATATCAAAGGGCAATTTTTTTCTAAAGTGAAATCATGACTCTCTTAAAAATATTTAATGTACACTTGTCCAAAATTGGATTGCACTCACTAATTAAGGATGGAATCATCATAGTGTCATGTCTTAAAAAAAAATACAAAAAGGCAATGTATACGTAATCAGGAGCACTGGACTCAATTCGCCCATAAAGCAAACCTGGCCTCTGACCCAGGTGAGAAATCAGTTGTCTTTCAAGCAGCACCAAGTTCACTTGCATCAACTCTAGGGTTAAGAATGGACTGGATCCCTTTGTGTTTCTGCAATGTATAAGAGTTCTGCACCAGGGAAATGTAGGCCCTATAGGATCAGCCGAGCCTGAAGGTAACCCATGTTCTGTGGAAAGGTGGCCATGCGCTGAACCCTGAAGGCCCCACCAAATCGCGCATGGAGACTTAACCCCGTTGTGAAGAGTGAGATGGACACCAGGTGGAGCTCCAAGAGGTGGCGGAGCCCTTGTGAAGGGCCGAACCCCTCCTGTCTGAACGGTTGTCTCCAGGGTGGGTCTGTTATAAGAGCCGGTTTCCATCACTCTGTGTCTTGCCATGTGATGCCCTGTGCTCCACTGGGACTCTGCAGAGCCCCCCTTAACATAGAGCCCCCAACAGATGCTATGCTTTGGATTTGGGATCCCGAGTGTCCCCCAGAGGCCCTTGATACTGTCCCTCCCTCCACAAGGTGGCAGCTGAAAGGGGACAGAAACTGAGAGATGGAAGATTTCGGGTCACTGAGGGCCTACATGACTTTAAAGGGGATGGTGAGGCCCTGGTCTCTTCTTTCTACCTTTTGCTTCCAGGCCATGAGGTGAGTACTTCCACTGCTGAACCTATTCCCTCCCCCAGCACAGGCCTGAAAGCAATGAGTCCAGCAGTCCTGGGCCACAGACTCCAGGCTGTGAGCAAAGACTACTATCTGGGTTTTTGCTATACTGAGTATTGATTGGTTTTCTCTCATAGCAGAGACAAATGCCTGACACTCAAAATTAAGGAAGGAAAGGTTTATTTAGCTCATGGTTTGTGGAGGTTTCAGGCCATAATCAGCTGGCTCCAAGGCAGGACAGCATGGTGACAGATCATGGTGACAGCAAAAGCAGCAAAAAGTAAGAGTGGAGAGAGAGCAGGCCTCCTTCCCTCCCCTACAGGGTCTGACAGCTTCTCGCCCCAGGATGGGTGCAGCACTCACACCCAGTTTCCAGCACCAAACTGTGAATCAATCACAAGCACTAGAAGGTGCCCCCTGACTGCACAAGGCTGGGGGACAGAGCACAAGCCCCAGCATGGTGGAAAGCTGATGACAAGCCAGATGACATCACCCTTGATCTGGGGACAGTCCTAAGCTTTCAGAAATACATGCCTTTTCTTTATAAATTATCCAATCCTAAGTGTTCTGTTTTAGCAAGAGAAGGAGGCCAAGGCAGCTAACACTCAGTTTTGTCTGTTTTAATGTCTTGGATAATTTTCCTGCAACAATGAGTGGGTGGGGGAAGAGAGCAAGAGAGGAACCCCAGGCCAGGTTCATGAAAGTACGGGCAAGAGACTGGCAGGGCACCTATCCTGACATTTACTCAGACCCTCAGCAGCTACTGTGGGTGCCGCAGGCAGCCCAGCTCTGGCTTTGGAGCTTCAAGGTAAGAGAGCCAACTCTCCTGCCTGAGCACAGACAGCCTGGGGCTCTTTGGCCACACTGAGCTTTATCGTGTATTTGCACCTTGCTGCAGGCCAAATGGACCGTGGGTCCTCTTATCAGAGCCATTTCCTACTTACTAATAGCTGAGGGCAGGACTGGGGGAGGCAGTGGGGGAGGGGAGGGGCTGAGGAAATTAGCTACAAGGCCAGAGGAAACTCATGTCTTGTGAACTCACCCAAAGCAGCCCCACAGTGAGCAGAGAACTCTCATTTCTCCGAGGAGGAAACCAAGGGGTGAAGTCATTTTCCCAGAGTGAAGCTTGGAGACACAGGGATTGAGCTCAGTGGGTTGGGCCCTGGGCCACCGTCAGGGCTCTGGGGACAGGAGATGAGGGTGGGCCAAGAGGGGCCGAGGCTCCAAGCTGAGGACATTCCTTGTGACGTTGGCTTCCGGGGAAGGCACCTCAGGGCTGAGAGCCACGCAGGGCCTCTGGCTGGGTGGCAGAGGGCTAAGGAAGCGACCTGAAAGCCGAGATGCTGCCACAGCTGTGCCTGTGCTCACAGCTGTGGGCTGGGTGCCTCACTGCGCTGGGCCTCCGCCCTGGAATCTGTGCGCTTCAGTGAGCCACTCCCTCAGGACCCTGTGGTCTCAGGTCCCGTCCTCACTGTCTGTTATTGTCTGTCTCCTGCCCTAGAATGACTGGAGCTGTAGGGCCGCTCCCCCCCACTCACCTGGAGGGCGTGGGTCCAGGCCGGCGCCCGCCACCAGGCTGCTCCCAAGGCCCTTCAGTGACACTCCTACATCCAGCACTCACGGGGTGACGCGTGTGCACTGCACCTTGCACTTGCCATCACAGCAGAGAAAATTATGGGGAGGGCACATGCAGAAGGCAGAGCTGCCCTGACTCAGCCCTGGCAACCCCTCAGTCTCGCTCTGGAAGCCGAGGTGGGAGGCGCACAAGACCCACTGCAACAGGCTTAACCTCAACCCCATACCTCAGTGCTACCCGTTTTCCTTTTGCTGGCCCGAGCCAGGTCATCGTGGGCACACTGTCACCTTGTGAACGTGTGCTGTGGTCCCCTTACAGTCATGTACCTCGTCAAGGTCTTGGTTCACTGAGCACAAGAACCCAGGAACCATCCAGGACCCCTCACCCACAGTACCCAACATGGTCCTAAGGGCCACCCTTCCACAACTGAGATTTAATGTGATCCCAGCCAGGACACCAACAGCAATCTTCACAGAAGGAAGGAAAACAACCCTCAACTTCACATGGAATCTGCTAAGCCTCGACGGCTGTCCTAGCACCAGTGAGGGTGCTCCCTGCTTCTGAGGCCAGCACACTGCCTCCGGTGGGCCTTCTGCAGCAGCCTCTGTCAGCTGCCTCCTGAGCCTCCTGCTGCTCCCCAACAGGGTGGTCCTAGGTTGTGAACCTCAGCTGGAGCTGCCTGATGCCAGCCAGGCACAAGCCAGGAGAGCGAGCATGGAGGAGAAGCTGGTCCCCGGAGCTGTGGCAGGGAGCAGGCCTCCAGCCCGCTGTGCCAGCGTCACACAGTGTGTGTTTCAGCCACCTGGTCCTCTTCTGTCAGCCTGGATCCCCTCCTGCTCCAGGGCTGAGACCCTGGGGAAGAACATGTGGTGATATGTCACTCAGCAATCCCAGCCCGCCCTTGGCCAGCGCTGCCCAGGGCAGTCCACCCAAGCATCCCAAGGCTCCTGCCTGGCCACGGGGCACACACTGCTGAGCAGGAAACTTGAGGTTTATTCTTTCAGGAGGGTTTTAAGGAGAATCTGTCTTATACCAGAGATGATTCTAACAACAGATAATGTAGTAAGGTCCTGGCTGCATGGAACTTACTCTCTGGTAGGGAGGGAGAGAGAGAACAAGCATGGGTACGGAGAAATACACAGAAAAATCAGGTAAGAAGGAAGGGCCCAGGGCAGTGATATTACTCAGGATGCCACCGGCAGTGAAACACAAGCAGAGATCGCAATGAAATGAGGGCAGGGGTTGCTCAAATCTGAGGAAAGAGTGCCACGAGTGAGTGCCAAGGTGCCGAGCTTTGTGAATTTTCTGTAGAATGGTCGGAACAGCAGAGGGGAAGCCCGCATCGAGCTCTGGAGTTGGCCACGTGGAGACCACTGGTGCCAGGAGCTGGTGATGGGATGGGAGCAGGGCAGGCGTGGGAAATGAGGAGAAGAGGGCAGGAGGGGAGAGTCGTACGGCAGAGTTGGGCAGAAGTCCAGGGTGCTTTCTGGGCTTTGTTTTGTTTCCAGGAGTGGGGTTTAAACTCGGTCTTCACACTGCACTATTTTGAGATGGGAGTCATGTTATATTGCTGAGTTGCTGGGCTAGGCTTGAACTTGTAGTCCTCCTGCCTCAGCCTCCCAGAGTGCTGGGATTACAGGCCTGTGCCGCCATGCTCAGCTAGATTTTTTAAAATAAGATAAGTGAAGCACTATTATCATTATTGTTAACACTATTGTTGTTGATGCTGTTGTTGTTGTTGTTTTGGGGGATTGAGCCGCGGGTCTTGTATAGGTAAAATAGTATTATTATTCTGTTATTCTGATAGGAAAAATATAGAACAGAGAAAAAAAGAATAAAAACAACCCCCCATGTTCCTGGTGCACAGTGAGTGTGGAATGGGACTGCTGCAGGCAGCAGAGTCAGCTAGAAATATTATAGGTCAGACAGGGCCAGGCCCTCGAAGGAGATCACATGGAAGACAAGCTACCTTACAACTGTGGGAGGGACCTCAAGACCAAAGAGCAAACAAATGCTGGTCTCCCCGAAGCCCGGCATCCAGGATTGATCATTAGCCCTGAGAAAGCCAGGAAGAATCGTGTGATGGCCACCAGATAAGGTCCTGCTTTACATCCATGCCCCTTGCTATGTGACCCCCTTCTCCATTTGGTCCCACAGTTCATCAATTTTACCTGAGCAATGGTGCTTGTAATCCCATTGGCTGGCCATAGTTTTGTCCCACCCCACATCCACCTAAGCGAGTTCCCATTTTCTACACTATAAAAGTCCCTGGAAGAGACAGCTTGCCAGAGAACAACCAGCTCGGCCCTCCTCCTGTCCCTCTCTCAGACAGGAGCTTTCTTTCCCTTAATAAATCTATTCTGCTCAAAACCTCCGTTTGTTCCTAAAATTCATTCTTTGGTTTTAGAGAACACTAACTCGTCCGGGTCAGGTCAGGAGATCATTTTACTCTATGTCATTTGGAGGTTCCCTGTATCGTTTGGAGGTCACCCACCTGAGATCAGTTTTTCTCCCTGTATCAGGATGGTAGTGGGGTCCCAAAGCTGTGGCCATGGACCAGCACAGGGCTACTCCCTCCTGGAATCAGGAAGAAGGCAGGTGAAGACAGTGAGCTGGCAGGACCGGCCCAGCAGCCCGCAGAGCTCAACTCTGGTTGTTCCCTCCCGTGCTGCTCACATCCGGAACAGCCGCTGTGTCCCAGCCTCCACCCCAGTCCCTGGCAGAGTTGAGCATGAGCACCTGCTGAGACTTTAGATCCCGGGGCCTTCCCAGGCTCCACACCACAGGCTCTGGCGTCTTCCTCTCACACTGGGCCAGGGCTAGATGGAGCTCCACCCCCTACCCCCCCTCCACAGCACTGTCTCAGCCCAGGCCCAAAGCAGTGGGGCCATCAGCAGCCTTGGACCACAGCATGTTGCAGACACCACGAGGTCAGGGGCCAGGGAGTCGGCATGCGGTAGCTGCTCAGTGCATGCTGAACAAACCTGTGAGCCAGTGAACGAATGAACAGACGACCACTGGGGCAGACAACAGCCAGGCCCCAGGAGCAGCTCAAATGCCACAGGACATACCAGGTGCTGCCAGCCCTGGGCGCTGCTGCTCAGGTGGGAAATGCAGGGTTCAGAAGCCCCGCAGGGCTCTTCTTACTGCCATCATCAGCACCTGCACATCCTCCCTGGGGTGGCACTGCCAGGCAAGCAGGTATTACACTGTTAGCTAGCAAATAATTAAGTTGCTTAGAGCTTTCAGAGTTTGTTCTCCGGCTCATGAAGCTTCATGCATCCAGCCACATGGACCATTATTCTAAAACTGCACCTGAACACCCAGTGCCAGGTACCTAGGCTCCACGGCATTGGCTTTCTCTGGCACTCTCGCCCACTGAGGGACATTTTCTTATGTGCTGATGAACTACCCAGAAGTAGGCAAGTGCCCCATGAAGCAACCGTACTTTGTGTACTTTACAAGTCACAATGCTAATATGGTCCACTTTTGCCCAACATACAAAATTTGACAAGCAGTTCATGAAAACATCATCTTTCTCTCAGCCCTGATAGTTACAAAATGTAGGCAGCAACTGAAGCTAGAAACACTTCAGCCCTTAGAAAAACATCTTGCCTGAGACAATTCCAGGCATCAATTGCGAGGCAACCCTGTGTCTTGGGATGCTGACTTTGCCAAATGTATAAATAAAAAGCCCTATGTTGTTGAACAGTCCATCTTCTCTCCTCAGGAGAAGGGCCCCACCTGACCTCAGCTTTAGTCTCTGGTCTTTATTTCCTAAATCTCTGCACCATTTTTCCCAAGGACCAGTGAGAGCTGCGTGGGACGCTACAACAAAACATGAACCATAACTTATACTATGCAGCAGCTGAAAATAGATAGGCTCTAAAGCTCCAGCTATGAATACCCTGAAATCATAAGAGCATCCTGAAAATGTCAGGTGTCAGTTTGTCAATGCCATTTAAGAAACAATCTGTGAGAATCCACATTTATTAGACAGCTCACAGCCCCCCGACATTTGAGAGTAATAATTTCCTAAAGAAGTAAAACAAATACATTGTAAGATGCTGGGCATAATCTAGAGTAAAGAATAATACTAGTTTAAGTGCATTAAGCGGTGCTCCATCACTGTGGCAGGACACCTATTTGAAGTACCTTTTAGAGATCCTAATCCGTTGTCCAGTGACCCCTTGTTTTGGGACCTTAGTGAAGCAGCACAACATGGAGGGACATGCGGAAGCCAGGCAAACAGGAAAGAGGCAGGGGCCAGGGACTCGGCCCTCTTTAAAGGCACACCCACAGTGGCATCACTTCTTAGCTTCCAGCACTTCAAAATAGCAGTGTGCCATGAGCGGGGTACAGCCTAAGCACAGGGTCATTGGGGATGCTCCCCTGAGCCCCAGCAACAAGGCCATAAGCAAGTGGCTTGTGCCCTCGGAACACACAGGTAAGGTGAGCAGCTCCCCAGCCATCCCCCGAGACAGTGAATGTGCGTAGGTCTCAGCAGCATCCTTCTCCAATCAGACACTTTCTGTTTCCAGGAGGAGGGGCTAAAAGGGAAGCCTGCAGATCTCACACGGGTGCGCGCACACACACATGTATGCACACCTTCACCTGTCACTACCCTTGCCCAACACTCCAATAAAAAAAAAAAAAAAGGCTTCACTTATTATTCTGTCAACTACCAAATTTTTTGCTCTGGGTTATTAAGTCTTGGATGACTCTCATATGAGATGAGGTTACTATGGAATTTTACGTAACTAAGTAATGTAATTTGTGAAATGAAATGAAATGAAATGAGGAGTCACCAGCCACTGCTTGTAATATTTTCCAGTGAAAGTTTTGAAACTGAAGAAATGCTCCTGGGATGGGACACGGGTCCTCTGGACCTCCGAGTCAGCAGTGGGCCCCACAGGAATGCCCCCACAGTGGCTGGAGCAAGGAGGAGTGCCCGGGCCACACAGTCCCAAAGCCATCTCACATGCCTTAGCCACCTCTCTGAAGTCGCCAAAGTAGGTGCAAGTCACCCAAGAGCAAAACTTACTTTTCAAGTGTCAGAGCTATAGTTGGAATGCAGCTGGGGCCATAAGGTGGTAGCACGACTTGCCCAAGATCTTGCAAAAAAATCATATCTGAAATAGAAGGGAATATACAAATGTAAGGTGCTGTGTAAACACGTGTGCCAAGCCTGAGCCGCTGGCTTGCCCAGACGCCTATCACGCACCTCGAGCCTTCGGGCACTGCCCAGGAGTACAAGTGTCCACACTGGGGGCTGCGCTGCACCCACCCAGGATGACCCCACAGGCCAGCTCTCATGATTCCCCTCCCAAAGCTGCCTGCACAGCAGAGGCAAAGGTGCAGGTGAAAGGATGCTTCTCTGGGCAACTTCAGGCCAGAAATGCTGTCAGGCAGCCTGTGTCTAAAGATGGCTCCACAATTAAACATTACCCGGCTCTAAGTTACTCCCCTCTCTCTCCAGAGTTAGATTCCAAGTTCTTGATTTGAACAAAGAATTGGATGAATGGGGCAGGCAGATAGCTCAGTGGATTAAAGTGCCTGCTTAGAAAGGCACAGGAGCCAGGGGTTCGATCCCTGGCCTGCCATACCGGCCCTGCTGCCAGGGCACAGTGAAACAAGGTGCACTCCTATAATCCCAGTGCTTGGGAGGCTGAAAAACAGGAAGGATCACTATGAGTCCAATCTGTGTAGTGAGACCCTGTAGACTCTGTACTAAATACATTTTTAAAACATTTTATGGAAACAAACAAAAAACTTGCAACAAACTCTATTGGAGAAAGCCAGGCATGATGGCTCATGAAACAGGAGGATTATTGTAAGCCTGGGCTACAGAGTGAGCTCAAGACCAGCCTGAACTGCATAGCGAGACCCAGTCTCAAAAAGACAAAAAAAAAAAGTGCTTATTGGAGAAAGTAAAAGTGAGACATGGGGAAGAAATTGTCTGGGCTGAGTAGATAGAAAATGAGAATGAATGCAAAGCCAAGAGCACTCAGTGCACCTGGAAGACAGCGTGGGCTATCGTGGAAAGTTGTGGAGGCAACTCTTCGTGGTTTGCCGCTCCTTTCATGCCATCCAAATCTGGAGGAAACTTGGGAAAACTTCTGCATTTGGTCCTGAGAGCTGGTGCTGGGATCCCTTGTCTCAGGCTGAGATCAGGGCTGGCTCATCCTCCCGAAGCCCTGCTCCAGCTCTCCCGAGGGCTGCAGGGCTCTGGGAACTGTTCCAAGTGTGCTGATCTCAGCATTAACAGGCCACACCCACTTCCCCAGCCAGTTTTGCCACCCCCTAATCTCCTATCTTGACCCTGAACCCAACACACGTATGACCAGGGAAGAGAAATCCCTGCACCACAAGGATTAGCAGGTGTTTCTGTAGGACCAGACTTTGGGGTATGCAGCAGAGCTTGAAAACAGAGAGAGCAAGAGCTGCTAGCAACTCTTCTCCACAGCCAGTTGCTCCAAAGAAGCCTTGGCCAAATTCCCATCCCTAGAATCCTGGCCCAGTGGCATCTGAAACCAGAGGAACAGCTGCTCTGCAGAAGTGCTTAGGTTGCACCAAGCACTATCAAGTTCTTTAAAGAATCTAAAGCTTGAAAGAACAAGCATATCCTCAGGCTGAACCCCAGGACTATATGGAATTGGTTGCAAAAAAGGATTTTTGTTTTCAGTAAGAGACTGATAAATCCCCTCATGCCCAAATATGCAGCATCTAGACTACTAACACCCTCTGTGGATCCAGAGTAGCAGGTCTTGACTTCCTGCCCAGGCAGGAAGGCTGGGAATGGTGGATACCCAAAAAGGCTCTGTGAAAAGCTTGACATCATGCACTGCCGGGAGAAGCTGAGCGCCAGCCCTGGGCTCTGCCTCCACCGCAGGGCAGATGGACCCAAGAACCCTGAGCACAAACCCCAGGCGTCTCTGCAGATGGTTGTGGCTATCCTTCAAGTTCTAAATTCAAGGGGAGAAATAATTTCACCTGTTCAATTTTGTTTATTCCATCAGGCTCAGCAAAGAGATCCAGGAGGCAGCTTGATGTTCACATTTTAACTGCTCATTACACTAACTCCCCTGCCACCTTCGAACACTGCTGCTTCTTTTGTTTCTAACCAGTGCTTTTTCTCAGGGATTATTTTCTCATCCTATCTACTATTTATCAGTTTCTCTCAAGAAGATTCTGTGGCCTCCCAATTACCAGAGGCCAAACTTGTACTTTTAGGAGGTCTTTAAAGAGGTGCTGGAGGTGCTTCAGTGGCTGTTCTGCTCCATGGCCTCAGGAGATGTGTCTGGAAAAGGAAGCAGGCATAGGGCTGACCCTTTGCCCCGAAGTGCTGTGCAGCCCCATCCATGCCTGTGAGAACAGTCTTGCCCCAACACGTCCACCTCCATGGTGAGCCATTCTCCCTTACCACAGGCTGTCCCGTGGCCTGGCTTTTGACTGAGATGTCTCTAACATCCACCCCAAAAGGAGATTATCCAAATCATGTTTCATTTACGTGTAATGTTGTTTTGGTTTTTCTTTTCTTTTTTTCCTTTGATCTTTTTGAGACAAGATTTTACTCTACAGTTCAGGTTGGCCTTGGGCTCACTTTGTAGCCCATGCTGGTCTTGAATTCACAATAGTCCTCCTGCCTCAGCCTCCTGAGTACTGGGATCACAGTCCTGTGCCACCATGCCAGCCTTTTTTTGTTAGATAATGAGAAGGGCCAGAAGGAAGGACGAAGGACGAGGCCACTTAAACGCACAACATTCCTGCGAGCTACCTCTCACTTCCTGGCACGCTTCCGGGTAGCAGCTGTCAGCCACCTGGCAGCTGAGAGCTGAACCAGTTGCTTCTTGATTCAGCTGCGCCGAGGTACCGAGGACAGCAGGCCCAGCGCTGCTCAAACAGCAAGGTAAAGTTGCGATTGCTGGGCAAACGGAGGCCTCCCTGGGCTCCTGGGCTCAGCGGCATCTCCCACGGGGACTGGGCCTGCTCACTGGGCTCCGCGCGCCGTGCCCGAGTCCTGACCTTCTGTCTTTCCTCACCTGCCCACCACATTTTAAGGAACTTGTGCGTACGATACACGAATTTAGCGGCTATGAATTTTTTCCTTCTGTCAACTCATGTTCTGGGCCACGGACACACAGAAATGACAAACAGTTCTTCCTCATCTGAACAAGTCCTCGCGTGGAAGCCTCCGCGAGCAAGCAAACTCACATGCAGGGGCAGCAGGGCCGGGGTGGAGCGCCGAGAACCAGGGAGAAGGTGGGACGCCTGTCCGGAGGGCTTCGAGGCAGCCCGAGTGCGCACAGGGAAGCTCCCAGCCCGCCAGGGCTCCCGGGGACTTACTGTGAAGCCAGCCGTACCGGTCAGGGTTCTCCGGGAAACAACCAGGAGCTGGCGGGAAGAGGCTCGCTCGGAGTGACCGGCTCACAGCGTGTGGACGCGAGACTGCCAGGCTGGCCACCCCGGGCTGGGGGCCCGGGAAAGCTGGTGACGCAGGGCCAAGACGCCCGCCAGCCAGGGGCCCTGCGCCGACGAGCGGGCTAGGTCTGGCCCCGGGAGGCAGCGACAGGCAGGGCCTGGGCCCTGTTTGCGCAGTCAGAGCGTCAGTCCTGCCTTCCTCTGCCTTTCTGTCCCGGTCGGTCCCAGAGGACCACACTGTGCCACCCGAGAGAGAGAAGGCAGGCGTGGACCGCCCTGCCGTCCCCCCCTACGCTCCACTCCTTTGCAACCACTGGCAGGCACGGGCGGTTGATGCCTCACGGAGATGGCACATCCCAGGATGGAGTCAGGCTGGCACATAAAACAGTCTCTCTGGGAGATCCACAACCATATCTCTGCGCCACCCCTGTGTGACTGTAACGTAAAATGAGACAGAGGCTGGGCCTGAGCCCCGCTCCAAACCCTTGCACTCAAAGCCCCATTACAGTCTACCCTGGACTGCTCTCCAAGGCCCGGGGGTGGGGTGGGGGGAAGCTTGGACCAAGCTCTGCAGCCCCTTTGGGTGCAGAGGAATCTTTGCGAGGCGGAGCCTAGTGGGAGGAGGTAAGGTCATGGGGTGTGGCCTTCGCGCAAGGGTGAGCCCCCAGCTCCTCGCTGCTCTTTCTTGCCTGATGGCTGATGATGGCAAGCAGCTCTGTCCTGCTATGAGCTCCAAACTAAGAGGCCAAGGGACTTTTTTTAAATAATCTTTTTCACCTGGTAAGTTTTCTCAGGCATTGTCTGACTGACAGAAAACTGACTGACGCAGGCCCTAAGGCCCAGGAAGTAACTTAGGCCCCATTAGATTTGCAGAAGTAATTGATGACAGGAAGTACCGAGCCTGGCTTCTCTAAGGGAAAGCAGATCAAAAGATGCAGGGAGGGAGGGAGGGAGGGAGGCAGAAGAGGGAAGAGGCAGTTAAGTTGTGTTGTGCACATGGACCAGCTCCACTCAAGGAATGTAAGCATAATGTAGCACAAACCTGGAATAATAAGGAAAAACAAAACACTGACACTTAACTTGACCGCTGCTTCTAAATGCCCATATTAGAGAAAGATGAAATTTAAACTCAACCAGCATTAGCTGGCAGCTGACTATGTTGATACAATTCAGGGCCTTCCAATGAGAGAGCCCCAGTAGGGTAACTGCATGGATTGAACTCGTCAAAGATTCCCTTTGCTGTACTAACGCGCTCATTCTATAAAAGCTTTCCTGAGCACACCTATGGCACAGCCCAGTCGCTCTCAGCTGGGTCCTGCCTGGTTCATGAGTTGCTCTTTGCTCCAGAAAACCCTTACGTGTTATTATGCCTCAACTTATCTTTGAAGAATTGGTTACAATAATCCTCTAATCTCTTCCAGCTAAAGACAAAGCATTTTTGCTTGTTCGGCTTGTACAAACAACTCCAACAATTGAGTGGCCAGTGTGGATGTGAGTGCAGTTTGTCACGGGCACAGGGTCACATAGCTCCTTCCCTCCCCTTTTCCTTAGGAATGATTGCTACTGACGTCTTGGTGGAATCAGGATCAGCAGTCACGAAATACTCTGCTTGCACAACACACCCTTGACCCTCCCAGAGCCCTATGGAAAAGCCCTGTTACTGTAATAGTCAAATGAAGAAGACATGCGGAGGGGTTAGTGCACCTGTCCAGCATCACAGTGCTCCTGGGTGGCAGAGCTGGAACAAAGAGGCTGGAGGCTGTTGCATAAGCATTGCTTTGCGTGAGGTCACCATGCTCCCCATAGCTGCCAGGGCTCCAGGCTGTGACCTCCACGCAGACTGGCCCAAGAGGAAGCATCACTCCTAGGACAGCAGCAGTAAAGACAGAAGGGGAAGAGCATTCGTGACTAGGTGCGTGGACATATAGTGGAGAAGGTGGAATAAGTAAAGAAAAGGCAGGCTCAGGTGGAGGAAGAGGTTTGGGGTCTTAAAGTCTGATGACCAGGGCACTGAGGGGGGTGGTGAGGCCCAGAATCCAAACATGCTGATCTCGGTTTGGAAGTGGCAACTTGATCGTGGTGGCTGTTGGAGTCAGGAATGGTGTGACATCTGCTCCCTGCTCTCCAGCTATGGAGTGATTTGAGGTGGACAGTCCACTCTGTGTGGGACAGGGGAGTAAGGCTCCCTCATGTGAAGAACATTCCACAGTGAGCAGGCCCGAGGCAGCTAGGGAGCTGCATTTCCCACTGACCTTTAAAACGGGCTAAGGGAAACTTTCTTTTTGTCAGTGGTGAGTGGCCAAACCCATCCTGGTTTTCAGGTCTGCGCAACTGCAAAGCCCAGAGGAAGCAAGGATTTGTCAGTTTTAGCCACGTTGGGCCCATTTCGACCCAGTCACATGAGTGCATGACCAGGACCCTGAAAGTTTATGGGACTGTCTGCTCCTGACAAGCTCCTCCATTCCTGTGGCTGCATTCACTTAGAGTCCTTCGGCCCCACATGCAGTGGCTATGTGTGACACCGAGATTTGTGGTTGTGACTGTTTAGATGATGTGTGCAGCCCTGTTTGCTGATGGGGAGCCCCCTGGAGGCTGAGCTCAAGGCTTTGCAGTGAGAGAAACGGAATCACAGTGAGCTACTTCAGTAGCACCTTGGCCAGCAGTGTGTGCCAAAGGCAGAGAACAAATTCAGGGAGGAAAATACTGGTGCTTTTGTCAGAATTGAGACAGTGTAAAGATCCAGCACAGCTGGTGGCTCCCTCTGCATCACGAACAGCAGAGAGGCTGAGACCCCCCACCCCTGCACCACCTGTCCTACTGCGGGTGTGTGCACCACCTACGCTCTTGCAGGCCAAGCAGAAGTCAGACCCAGTGGGGACTGAGAGGGGCTCACTATCCTGGCACTACAGCTCTGAAGACAGCAGGGCCCCCCGCTGAGTGGTCCCACTTCTTTACCAAAGGAAAGCAATGTCACTGCACCACTGTGTGACAATCTTAGGCAGAAGAAGGGGCAAGGTGAGTGCTAAGGACAGCACAGGGGCAAATGAGAGGCGTCGACATGCCAAGCTGCCTGGGATGCACCCATCAAGCCTGGCTGGCAGATGGTGACAACTCAGAGCGACAGCGGCCACGCGGCTGACCTCCCAGAAGTCTGGCACTCACACTTCTCAGGAGGGTCTTGCGGACAGCTGAAGGATTAGCTCTTCCTGGAAAGGCTGCTCAAGCCCTTCTGTCCACATGCATGGGTGGCACAGTCATTACATGGTCAAATGACGGGCCACAGCAGCTTTTGAAGGCTGGTGTCCTCTAGTGAAAGGCAGTGAAGGAAAAGTACCTAAGTGAAGGTGAGACAGAGGGAGAAGGTGCTCGGAGAACTATCAGGGACCCGGCCAAGATCCCCAAGCGCCTGAAAGGATGGACTAAGACAAATTCAGTAATGGGCAGAGGGGCTAGGAGGTCAGCGCAGAGCAAAGACACTCCAGGCTGGACACTACCCACTGGGTGGACAGTAATAGGAGGGGCGGGCAGGAGATGCGGGGTCTGCAAAAGACTCAGAGAAATTCAGTGGCAACAGATAACCCTCAGTGACCCCAGAGGGTAGCAGTGACCCCAGAGGGTAGCAGTGATGCCAGGCTAAGGAGGGTCTTCCCCTGGAATGCTTTCCAGTCTTAATGGTCTCAGTTTAGTCTTAGTGGGTGGGAGAGGATGGCCCATCCCTAAAGAGTTCATGGGGAATCTCAAAAGGGTGACACTGATCATACCAAGCCTTGACTCCATTTATCCCTTAAGGAGGCAAGCAGAGTCAGCCATTGTGGATTTGTGCCCTGACAGAAGACATCTTTTGAGTACTTGCTATGACGATGCGGTGCCGGGGGCATGTGTTAAAGACAATACTATGGTAGCCCATAGGCAAAGTTTGGCCCTGAAATCTGATATGTATGTGGCATGTAAAGGCTTCTGAGGCTGATGTATGAGTAGGGAAGAGCCCGAGCTTGGGCTAGTGGAGGTTTCCCAAGCTAAGCAGGCTCACTGAGGAGAAACCAGTGGGGCAGAGATGGAGGGAGGGTGCACATGCGCAGTAGGTGAGCCCGACACTGGTAACTAAAGAACTATGAGCCGTGTTAGCCCTCGGAAGTCCCAGTTGGGATTCCCACTGTTTGCAGAGCTCCAGTTGTATGGGACATGGTGCCTAGGAAACCCCCAGACTCTTCATCCTGCACTGTCCGCTACTGTACCTTGGGGTGTCCGCGTCTTCCAGAGCCCCTTGGAAGGAGAGCTGCACTGTCCAGGCCAGCCTTGGAGAGACTGTGCACCCTGTGTCAGCACCTCAGGCCTCAGTGCATGCTCACCGACTCGCTCTGAAGCTGGATGTTTGCAGTTTTCTCTCTATTTCCTCTACTGTGGAGGAGAAAGAGCATGGTGTGGGCCCCAGAATAGGGCTGTGGGCTTCTCTTCCACTCCAGTAGCTGGGTGGCCCGGAACCCTACCCTCCCCAGAGTCCCTGGGTTCTCCTGCCTCTTCTGAGGCAGTGCTAGGATTGGCCCAGCTGACTGCTCTGGCTCAGGAGTTTCAGGAACCCAGCTGCCCTGCTTTTCTTTGCATCTGCCCAAGCTGTGTTTACTAGAGAATAAAAATGTCCCGGGAGCTCAAGAGAATTGCCAGGTACACTGGGAGGGAGGCCCTGGTCAGCACCAGCAGGGATTCTCTCTCCATGTGACACCTTAAAAGTCCCTCAGCAGTGGGTGCCCCATAATGCCAAGTTGCTTGGAAGTGGCCCTTCTGGATGATGGCCTCACCCCTCATGCTTTTGCACTCTCCCAGCTGCATAGACTGCTTCGTCTTGAAGTTCCAATCCCAGGAGAATTCCTCTTCCTTGAACCCGAGCACCACACCACAGTCCTTCCTTCGCCTCCCACCTCTGCTCACTGGCACAAACACATCCTCTCTGTGTCTCCCCTCCTGCCCTCGCTCCTGCCAGCTTGCACAGGTACAGTGGAGGAGAGTTCTTGCAGCATGTCCTACAGGAAGCAGAGAGAATGACAGAAGGAACCAGAAAGGAGACAATCTTCCAGGCTGCTCCTGACCAGATCATCTGGTCAGTCCAGCTGCACCTTCCAGCAGCAAGCCAGCTCCAAGCCAATCCAGTAACCTCACGGACACAAGAGGCTTTGGGACCATTTTAGATCTAAACTATAGCAGGCTTGGTGGGAGGTATTAGGTCACTGAGGTGTGACTTCCAGAGGTCCTGTGGGACCCTGGTCTCTCTCTGTCTCTCTGTGTCTCTCTGTCTTTCTGTCTCTGCCTCTCTCTCTCTGTCTCTTTCTCTATCTCTTGCTCCATGTCTCTGTCTGCCTCTGTGTGTGTCTGTCTCTATCTTTGTCTCTCTTTTTCTGTGTCTCTATCTCTCTGTCTCACTGTGTGTCTCTGTCTCTCTGTTCTGTGTGTGTCTCTCTGTCTGTCTCTGTCTCTGTCTCTGTGTGTCTCTCTGTCTCTGTCTCTCTCTGTCTCTCTGTGTGTGTCTCTCTGTCTCTGTCTCTCTTTACGTCTCTGTCTCTCTCTCTCTCTGTCTCTGTCTCTCTCTCTCTCCCCCCCGTTCACCATGAGGTGAGCGGCTTTGCTCTACCATAATGGGTCCCCACCATGTCACCACAGATCTAAAGCAACAAGGGACCAAACCAAGTGGTCTTGGCCAAACCTCCAAAACTGTGAGCCCAAAGCACCCTTTTCTTTTCACAAGCTGATTGACCTCAGGTACACATTACAGTGACAGAAAGCCACTAATTCAGCACCCTTCCTGTAGGGTCCTGGCTTTACCAAGCCCTGCCTCAGACACAGGAGAAAGAGGCCCCTGTGGAGGGTGCAGGAAGAAAGGAGGAGGGCTTCTGCTCCACTGATGCCCCTGCCCTTGACTTGGGAGCAGTATCGCTCTTTTCCAGCAGCAGAGGTAAAGAAAATCAAAACAGACAAACCAAATGGCACAGTAATTGATTTTTGCTGAGCTCACTTTGTCCTTGGTCTTAAGGTGTCATCTATTAAAAGATTTTGCCAGTTTATGTCAACAGACTTAGTGACTTCAGGCAATTATTTGGGCCTGGGTGATTTCCTTTGCAGTAAAGACAGTAACACATTCTATTTAGAAAATCTACAGAACCTTGGTGCTGTTTCCCTTGGCAGCTGCAGGACCATCACCACGATCTACGTGCTCTCCACGGAGATAAATCAGGACAGGAAAACACCAGCAATGGAGCGGGTAGTGGTGTCTTTTAAGCACTTTCCTCAAGCATTTTTTCATAAGGGATATTTTGTTTAATCTCCAAAGGAAATGGGAAAGGAGAATCCATACTGTTGAAGCTTAAAGACCTTGCACAGGGCTTTACTTCTGGATGTTTTTAAAGACACTTTCTATCTCTCTTCTTAGCCAAGTAATACCCAAGTTTGCCATGAATAAAATCTGCAGCCAAAGAGAGCCCTTGGGAAAGAGCGCTAGGCAGCTGCCCGGACCCCACAGCCGCTCCTCAGGGGCTCGGCTTCTTCTTCATCTTCCAGAGATCTTGACAAAATCAGCCCCATGAACACAGCACCTCTTTCTCTCTCCTTCCCGTCAGGCCACTGTCCTCATCCTCCCTGCTACACAGTCGCCATCTGTCTCCTCCAACCAAAGTGCCACAAGTCCTTATTCTCTCATATGCTAGGGCAACACATGGTCTATCACAGTGCCTGCTTGCCACACTGTTGTGATAGCCTTGTTTGAGTTTTCAGCCCCCAGAAGCTGACTCTAAGGCCACCATTTGAGCAAACAGAGTTCATTTGGGAGGCAATCCCAGCCAACTGGAGGGGAGAGAAGTAAGGGAGGGAAAGGAAAAGCAAAGAAAGGCTCATAGGCCAGCCAAGGACCGCTAAGTGATCCAGCCCTGCCGGTGACCACTGAGAGTGACCCAGCCCAACCAGTGACTGCTGTTATTAAACCAGCCCAGCCAGAGACTGCTGTGAGTGACCCAGCCCAGCTGGTGACCACTGAGAGTGATGCAGCCCAGCTGGTGACCACTGAGAGTGATCTAGCCCAGCCGGTGACCATTGTGAGTGATGCAGCCCAGCCAGTGAATGCTGTGAGTGACCCAGCCTAACCAAGGACCACTGAGAGTGATCCAGCCCATCCAGTGACTTACTGTGAGTGACCCAGCCTAGCCAAGGACCGCTGTGAGTGATCCAGCCCAGCCATTGACCACTGAGAGTGATCCAGCCAAGCCAGTGACCGCTGAGAGTGATCCAGCCCAGCTGTTGACTGCTATGAGTGATCCAGCCCAGCCAGTGACCGCTGAGAGAGATCCAGCCAAGCCAAGGACTGCTATGAGTGATCCAGCCCAGCCAGTGACTGCTGAGAGTGATCCAGCCAAGCCAAGGACTGCTATGAGTGATCCAGCCCTGCAGGTGACAGTGGTGAGTGACCTAGCCCAGCTGGTGACCTCTGTGAGTGATCCAGCCCAGCCAAGGACCACTGAGAGTGATCCAGCCCAGCTGTTGACCCCTGAGAGTGATCCAGCCCAGCCGGCGACCGTTGTGAGTGATGCAGCCCAGCCAGTGAATGCTGTGAGTGACCCAGCCTAGCCAAGGACCACTGAGAGTGATCCAGCCCAGCCGTTGACTGCTGAGAGTGATCCAGCCTAGCCAGTGACCCCTGAGAGTGATCCAGCCCAGCTGGTGACTCTGTGAGTGATCCAGCCCAGCCGGCAACCGTTGTGAGTGATCCAGCCCGGCCAAGGACCACTGAGACTGATTCAGCCAGGCCCATGACCACCTTGAGTGACCCAGCCAAGCCAGTGACCACTGAGAGTGATCCATGCAATTCCCCTGTAAGCCCTGTTATGTAGCTGCCTTAGGAGAGAGGGAGCCAGGGTGTTTGTATGACCACACCCACCTACCTCTCCACTACACATTGTTGATTCCCCAGCATTTCTTGCATGCTGTGAGGAGACACAACCCAGGTCCTGCTAGCCACAGATGACCCTCAGGGGAGGGTGCTCAGGGCCAGCAACTGGTGTTGCCCCTGCTTTTCCTGGCTGTGTCTGGATCCCTCCACCTGCATGGCCTCAGTCCAGCCAGTGAGGAAAAATATAGTTCATAGAGGCCCTGCCTGATGGATTGCTACTGGCACGGCTGGAAAGATGCTGAGATTATGCTCAATGTGGCCTCCTAGGTTGGTGATCAGATGTTTCCTTCTTCTCTGAGTGCTGGGCCTTGCTGCTTCCTTATGGGAGGCTGGGGTGGGAGCTCTGCCCTTCCCATGCAGAGGGCCAGGCCCCCTGCAAAGCAAAACCAGCGTCTCAAGGCTCATCCCTTTTCCCACAAGTGATTCACATTCACCTCCCTCATGACAGCAGCTCCCCATTGTGTGTAAATAGTGTCTCCTTCATCCAATCATCCACAGCACATGCAGGCTGTTTTCAGTGCTTGGCTGCTGTGAGTTCTCTACACAGGGACCTGCATGGGTGCTGTAACGCCATGTCTTTCTTTCAGAAGATTCTAGAAGGGAAAGGGTGAACCCTAGTGCTAAGCCAAGGAAGTTGGAGACAGCTGGATGTGGTGGCACATGCCTATAATCCCAGCATTTGGGAGGCTGAGGCAGGAGGATTGTTGTGAGTTCAAGACCAGCCTGAACTACAAAGTGGGCTTAAGGCCAGCCTGAACTGCATAGTGAGACCCTGTCTCAAAAAGACAAAAAAAAGTAACTGTCCGGTGGCTTCTCTTATACGAGAAGCCCAAAAAGTAAATTAAAGATCGAGGTCCAGAGTGGGGTGATGGACTCTATGGAGGTGGGAGGGGCCTTTGAGGAGGTGAAGGATGGGGGGAGGCTGGGAAAGAAAGAGGATGAGGTGCGATGTGGAACGTATTCACTAGTGGTCACCGACATACAGCAGTAAAATGGGGGGCAAAGAGGAGCTGATGTTGGAAATGCCCCTGGAGGACGAGCAGCAAGTGGAAGCAGAGAAGGTGCCTTTAGACAGGGAAGCAGAAGGCCCCGAGGCATCCGGGGGACCTGCTGACAGCAGTGTGGGCTGGAGAGGGCGTCACACTCCATGTCCAGGACCACTGAAGACAACCACAAATCTCTATCTGGCCAACACTCGGTCATGCTCACAAATGAGTCTGAAAGAGACTCTGACATAAAGATCTGCGGGGCACGTGGGCTGCCCCACCCCTCGGCTACCAGAGAACCCTGAGTGCCCCCAAAAGCTGCAACTCGAGTTCCCAAAGTGGGCCAGCACCAAGCTGAACAAAGCGCGCGCAGCCAGCCTAAGCTGCCCCGCCCCCAGCCTTGCAGCGCAGGGCGGCGCCGCACACCGCAGTTCCAGTCCTTCCTCTCATGAGGTCCCTGCTGCTGCCCGGTATCCCAGAGACTGAACCATACTCTGCTCGCCTGGGAAAAGACAGAAACCGGAAATTCTTCCTTTTCTTCTTCTTTTTTTTTTTTCTTTTTGTGCTTTGTAGTACAAGGTCTCCAGGGTCTCACTACACAGATCGGACTCATAGCAGTCCTCCTGTTTTCAGCCTCGTAAACCCTGGGATTACAGGTCTGCTCCACCACATCCAGTCTCAATCGCCAATTCAGTGCACCCCGGGGGCGGGGCCAGCACTGCATGCCGCAGATCGAACCCCAACCCGCTGAGCTATCTGGCCAGCCGTCCACCTCTGCTGCACAGGTGTGGCTTTCACGCCATCATAAAGTAGAAACATCTTAAGTGGAACCACCAAAATACACATTTTTGGACACATTGATTACTGACTCACAATAACTCTGGCATGGAACAGGAAAGGAAGTGGTCCCCCGAAATTAACTTACCTGCAAGCTGGCTCTGACTCCACACCTTTAATTCTCTCCCTCTTACTTTGTGTTTGAATCTACACTCTACAGTTTCCCACACTCTGGGTTATTTTCCAGCCAACTTCTGCTGAGCCGCTGTAGATAGTTACTACCACGGTGATTGTTCTGTAAGCATTCCCCTTTTCTCCTGGGGACTCGGTTTTCTCATTTGTACAGTGGGGTTTAACTATGTCTACCAAAGACAGTCAGGATCACTGAAGTAGGCGCTAGGTCAGTGCTAGCCCCGTGCTCCAGCAACCCTGATGCTATCAAATCAAGGAGTTACCCTCAGCATGTGGAAGGTGCTCTGCTCCAAGAAGTTTTTAAAACACAATCTCAATGAATTTACAAAGCTGACCTATGAATATCAGTCCCCACTTTTTCTGAGCCCACCATAGTCCTCCTCTTGCACTCTGTCTGTGTTCACAGGCTGCAGTTTGCTTAGCGCTGCACAGCACTGGTCCCTTCTCTCCTTTCTAATGACAAGCATAGGTGACACCATCACCCTGCTGCTGGCCCCGCACCCTGGGCCTAGGGGTGGGACCGAGGAGGCTGCAGATCTGCAGTGAGTGGAAATTCCTTCCCTGAGAAACAGACACGGAGATGCCCAGGCCACCAACTGAAAGTGGAAGTGATGTTTATACAGAAGAAGGTGACACAGAGATTTGGGGAGCACAGGTGCTTGGGCAGACAGGCCCTGCATGTCCAGGCATGCCATCAACCCAAACTGTTGTCTTTCTCCTCGCTCCTGCTCTTCTTTAACATGGGGGACATTGACTGTTCGTCAAGAATGATGTCCTTTTTGTGATTACGATGTACTTTGTTAAATATCAGTTTTATTGAGAATGAAGTAGCAATGAGACAGTTTCAAAACAGGTTAGTAGGACAGTTACAATAATTAACGCATTGCATATTGTTGTCTTTGTGATAGTTATTTGTAGTACAAGATGCAGACATGATATCTTGTCTAAACATTATTAGTTCAAAACTTTTTTCTCATTGAACTAAGAGAAAGTAGCTGTATATCTATGCTATTTTGTATGTACATATATATTTTTTCACTGCAAAAAAGTCCTTCATTCATGTACCTACAACATCTGAATGACAATGGAATACCCATCTCTGAAAAAAGTAAACTATGTATTTTTTAAATAGGGCTTTTAACCTTCCACCAATTTGTAGATAAACACAGTCAAATACATTGTCAGCAGCAGGATCTGAGATGTTTTGCTCAAGCCATTTGCCAACCAGGTGAATCGAGGCCATAGCATGACCTAAAAAGCAAGACATCTGTGCTTGGTTCTGTTTTATGGAAGTGGGGTTTTGCATTCCTGGTGGAAATATAACCATTATGTTTTTAATTGTACAGTATTTTAAATTACTGGTCATACTGCCTTAATTTCTCTTGGTCCTTCTACATTTTTTGAGGAAATCTGATGCCATCTGTCCTGTGGCTTGCTTCATATCCCAGAGGTCTGTAACTAAGCATGAGAGGCATGACCCCAAACAGGAGCCCAGTGAGGGGGTCAGCAGAGCCCAGCAATGGGGAATTCTGTCTTTCTAGCTGTTCCCTAGTGGTTCCCTGAGAGGCATGAATTTATTTTAATGGGATATGAATTTAAAGGGACATCCTTCAGCTGGGTGTGGTGGTGAAAGCCTGTGGCCCCAGCATTCAGGAGGCTGAGGCAAGGAGGACTGTCATGAGTTTGAGGCCAACCTGGGATACATAGTGAGCCCAAGGCCACCCTGCACTGTATAGAGAGACCCTGTCTCAAAAAAAAAATAAGTGGACATGCCTTAGGTGTGACAATTGTATTGGCGACATGTGTGAACACTCAAATCCTGACACAACTAGTGTTCTGGATGGAACTCACCTGCCGCATTGCTTCTTGTCCCTGTTTTGGCCACTTGGGACTCAGACCAAAGAATGAGCCTTCTGTATAGGAGGACAAGGAGTAGTAATTCTTGGAGACAGAGTTCTGCCTTTTCCCATCAGTTCTCTCATATCTCGGAAATTCCCCTACCTGGCCTCTGACCCTTTTTATTTTTCCATCTTTCAACTTTCATCTTTCCCTTCTGGGGAGCTTGTGCCATGAGCAGTCCAACACCTGGTAAATGGCGCAGAGTGGACAAGGTTATGGCTTTTTAGAAGGGTCCGGGAATTTGGCCTCCTTTCGAGTGTTAAAAGCTGCAGCTGGATTTGCAAAGCTTTCCAGGGCTGTGCAGCTGTGCTGCTGACAACCGGAAGGTCTGCGATGGACACGTGCACCCCCAAGTGGAAAGGAAGGGAAGGGGGTGGGAAGATGCCTTTGAGGTCAGTAGTTACATGGTAAGTTTGGGGAAAGTCACCTCGGGGACTCTTTCAAGAGAACATAATTTTGGCCAAAAGTTATAAAGATTTGAAAAAATGTGTCCACTTGAAATCGTTTACTTAAGGTGGCATAAACTGTCCCTGACATTTGGAAACTGCAGCTCCAGCAAAGATAAAGGAGTTAAGGTTTTCAAAGGGAAGGTAGAGATAAAAACGGGGTGCCTTTTAAGATTTCAAAATATAATTTTAAGATGTGGATCAGAAAGTCAGATTCTTGGAAGATGCTTAGCCAATAACATATTTTTCTTCAAGAATGCAAAAATGAAAAGGCTAGAGATGGACAGTTTGCATAAAGGAGACAGAAGGCTAGCTAAAACCTGCATCATCTGAAGGAACTGCTCTTTTGATCCAAGGAAGTCGGGAAAAGCAAGCAAAGAAAAAGGAAGAAAAATAAAAAGGATCAGAAAGTCTTTGTTTTAAAGCAAAAGCCATATGAAATCTTATCGGAGGGGGGGCTGTGAGAGGATGGTGCCGCGTTTGCAGTGAACTGCCCGGAGCCCCGCCCTAAATTGGAGTCTGGACTCTGGCTCACCAAAATCTTATCCTGAAAATTTAGTATTTCCCTAGTGAGAGATAGAACTGACATCCAAGTGGACAGAAAGGCTGTAAGGGAGGCGCCTTCCTCCCTGAGGAACAGGGCAATCCACCCACCCAAGGCAGAGCGAGCGGCCGCTTGTCAGCCACCCGCCCGCAAATGCAAGCACACCAGAGCTTGCCAGGAGCACACCTTGTCTCCCTGTTCTCGCCTACTGAGTGTATGCAGTGGCGCCCTCCTCGTCCGCTGGGGCCTTGGGCCAGGGCGCATTTCCAGAATAAAGTCATAACCCTAACAGTGGAAGAGGACTGCAGGACAGAGAGCTCCCCCGCCGCGCCGGCACAGCCCGCGGGTCCCGCAAGTCTCCCAGGCTCTGGACACTCTTGTTTCTCTGATCTTTTTGTTTGACTTGCGATTGAACTTTCATTGGCTGCTTATTGAATTAAAACATGAAAATATACCAAAAGCAGGACTGTGGACATCACGCGGCACCTTGTTTGTTCTCTCGGAGAGCTCCCTCCTCCCTGTCTGTCTGGTGTAAATGTGAATCCTAATATGTCTATTACTGCAACCTGAGGAGTCTCCCAAACCCTGGGGGACTCTCTGCACAGTTCCAGGGAGGCAGGGGCAGGTTGTCAGGCCAGAACTCCAACTCACCTCCCCGTTTCTGCCCACACCTACGCTTTTGATCTTTCTGAGCACACAGCCATCCCATAACTAGCTGTGGACCTGAGGTCCTTCTTCCCAGATGGATACATAAAACTTTAATTGCCTGGAGTGTAAGTAACAAGCAACTTCAAGCAACCATGTATCGTTTCTATTTGTAGATTTAAAAGCCAAGTGCAAGAAAACATAAGAACTTCAGGTTTAATCAAAGACCATTTCTGTATCACACCTCAGGTTCAGCTAACACCAGGGTGTTCCACAGGTCCTACGAGCAGATACAGAATTTAATTCTGTTCCCCTGTATCTACGCTAGGTAGCGTTATTTCGTAACATTAGTTCACAAACAAAAGTACACGTGTGGCTGCCCAGAGACAGCCGCCGGGTTTCCCAGCACAGGCGTTATTCTCAACAACGTAAGGTGCGTACAGCATCTTGTGGTTCAAGCTGGGCTTTGATTCTTGGGTTGGTGTTTTAAGTGGGTGAACCAGCTCGTTGGACCCCACGCTCTGTGAGCTGCCAGTAAAGGGAGACATGGACTCCATCAAGGTTTCTCACTGAAAAACAAACAAAACCAAAAGGAACACTCCTGACATATGTAAAAATGCCTTCTGTACATCTCCCCCTCAAGAAAACTTCCTGAACACTATTCTCTAAAATGTGTCTGGAGAGAATACAAACTTGCAACACAATCTGCATCCAGTGCTAAAAGACAAAAGATATACTCTAGACAAAGCACATTCAGTGCTACAATTTTATATTTAAAAGATGAGAAGCAGCCCTGTGCCCTCAGACCCAGAACTATAAAAGAAACGAGTGGTCACCAACTAATCAGTGTAAAAAGAAATGAAAGAAAGGGAAAGTAAACATGCACCAAGATGGAATGGATGTGTAGATGTCTTTCTGCCTGTCTCATTTACTCTTCTCTTGTTGCTGGAACAAACCCCCAACACCCAAAATGAAGGGAGGAAAGGCTCCTTTAGCTCACAGTCAGTGGAGGTTTTAGTCCATGTCCAGCTGGCTCCAAAGCAGAGGGGCACACGGCAGAGGGCAGCAGCTCATGGGGCAGAAAACAGCAAACAGCAAGAGCAAATGGGAAGAGTAGCAGAACCAGCAATGGCCATGGAGAGGAGTCCATCCACCCCGGCTGGCTGTAGCACTCACACCCATAATGCCAGTGGATCATGAGTTAATCATAGACTCTAGAAATCTGCCTCATTGCTGTAGAGGCTTTGGGGAGATGACTGAACACAAACCATAACACTGCCAATTATTCAAGCAGTCATTTCTTTGAGACTGTATCAGCTATTGATCCCTCTAATCCCCATGGACCCCTTCCAAATACTGAAGTGCAAATTTAGCACATGACCCCAGAATTATCACACTGCAGTCATGAAGGGAAACCCAGCAACTCAAGACATAATGCCACATATATCCTAGCTGACCTCAGCATATCCATTCCAGAACCTTCCAGCTGACAAAACAATATAAAAAGTGGGCCTTTTCCAGCAATGGGTCTGAGAGCTGCCTTTCAAAGTAATGGTCCAGCAGGACTCAGGTCCCAACTTTCTTTTCCACTATCCCCAGTTTTTCTTATAGGAATGACCACATCATCAATTAAAAGAGAAAAATCCAAAGTAGCATTTATAATGTCAAGTATTTCGTCAGCACTGAGGGCATGAGGGGCTTCCAGAAGCAGTTCCCATGAGTGAACCTGGACCAAGTAAATGAGTAGGGAGGAGGATGAGTTGTTTGAAATCTCACAGCATCTGTGCTGAACTCTGCTGCCACAAGCCCCCAGGCAGAGAGGAGACATTTCTCACGGGGTCCTGCTGTTGTTCCTCCATGGTGAGAAGGGAGGTCCTGGGCTCAATCCAATGCCTTCCCATCTTTTGGATGCCTGGCTTTGTTGCATGAGTGCCATTTACTGAAAATCATAAGAAGAGCATCTTGTATTTAAAGAAGTTTACATGTATAGCTATCGTCCAGGCATGGTGGCACATGCCTGTCCTCCAGCAGTTGGAGGCTGAAGCAGGAGCATCTGAGCTCCAGGCAGCCTGGGCTGCATGGTGAGCTCAAAACCAGCCAGAACACACAGCAGCACTCTGTCTAGAACAAAATGCATAATTAGTGGAGAGAGTGACCTGGAGGGCAGCGCTCACCCTCGGCGTAAGGAAAGCAGGCCAAGTGCTTGTTTTCACTGTGCTGGACACAGAACTCAGCTGCAGCCAGCAAGTCCTGCAGTGCGTGTGAGCCAGGAACCATCGGGGGCCTGTGGAGGCACAGTGTAGGCTGGGGGTGCTCTGGTGAGAATGAGCGCTCAGCTAAGGCATGTCAAGTAGGCCAGTTTCAAAGCTCCTTTGATCTTAATGTCACATTTTATTTTCTGTGTTCTCTGAGAATGTTGGGGAAGTCTATTTTGAATTACACTGCACTAAGCAGTAAACTGTCTTTAGTCTTGGAAACAATTTCTGATAAATATGACCCTAAGAATGTTGCTTAGATCTCAGTTCTCAAATTCTTTCCAAGATTTGCCCATTTCTTTTCGAACAAGTGAGGGGGTGAGGCTGAGAGCTGGCAGGGGCATGCTTAGTGCTGTCTCACTGTGCTGACCCCTGGAACAAAGTAGCTCTGAAGCTGTGAAGCCGGTGAGAGACTTGACTTTTGCTCTTAGCCCCACTGAGTGACCACGGAAGCTTGTTTCATTTTCCATGTTGCAGGAACAGATTTATTGATATTAGGGAGGAAAATTTCATAATGGAGCTGACAAAACAATGTAAAAAGTGGGCCTTTTCCAGCAATGAGTCTGAGAACTGCTTTTCAAAGTAGTGATCCAGCAGAATTCAGGTCCCAACTTTCTTTTCCACTGTTCCAGTTTTTCTTGTAGGAATGACCACATCATTAATTAAAACAGAAAAATCCAAAGTAGCATTTCTTAAATATGAACTCATTATTTTATTTCCATCGCCTTCCTAATCCTCCCATAATTCACAGATTATGAAAATGAGAAAAATTATAATGTCAAGTGTTTCGTCAGTGCACTTTCTGGCATATGGTATTTTTTAAGATTAAAGTATGGATGAGAGGAGAAATAAATATTGTTCTGTGAGTTATTCAGAAACCAGAATTGATGGTATGAATTTATATCAGAAAGGGAGTAAGGACTCAGTGCGAGTTGAGGTGACAGAAGTGACCAGGCATGTGGGAGGCCAGCAGGCACTGAGGCCAGCTTGGCCTCCCCCAGGAGCACAAGGGAGAAAGCTGGTGCAGCCCACTCCACAGTGTCTGCCTGGACGCGGGCGGGATGGGCGTTGGGAGGAGATCAGCTGGTGTTTAATTATTCGTAACTGTGTTCGAGTGAACACAAGGTGGAAGGGCCGGATACCAGAGCAGGGCCCCCTGGCTGTGGGGCGGGCACTAAACTAACCTGGTGACTCTGTCACTCAGGCTCATTCGCCCTCAGGCCAGGGGAGCAAACTATCAGGATAAGGTCTGTATAAGCAGGCTGGGTGAGGAAGACTGAGAAGTGGGCTAGGTCCCCGGGGGTGGGTGGCAGCAGGGTCAAGGACCTGGGGCTGGAGGCACGGGCTGGTCTCCAGCACAGGAGCCACACTAGATCATTGCGCTGCAAATTTTCTTTTTCTTTTTCCTTTCTTTTGGTACTTTCTTTTGGGACTGAACTCAGGTGCCAACTTTCCATGTCAAGTATCATCCTTACTTTCAGAAAACCAAGTCAACATTCAAGGTGAGCAACCACGAATCCTCGCTTTGTCAGTGTGACACCCTAACACACCTCTTTAAACCATATTTAATCTCCAAGGGGATAAAACAACAGTCACAACCCACCAAACTATCTTGCATACAACTGAGACTGCACCAGCATCTTTCCCCAGTCCCAACAATTCCCACGTTGCTCAAAAGTCCAAGTCCAATGTCTCTCTGAAACTCAAGGCAAATGCTTAGTTGTGAGCACTAGTAAAAATAAATAAATAAAGGTACATGGTCTCAAACTACAGTGGCACAGATTAAATAGTTCCATTAAATGCAGGATAAACAGGAATCAGAGCAAAGCAAGGCAAAAGCTCAGCAGGGCGAACCTGGGTTCTCCAGGTCCATGTCCACCATCTGGCATGTGCGGTGGTGAGATCTGAGTCCCAAGCAGCACGGGCAGCCCCATTCCACAGCCTTGCCAGCTGCAGCTCTCGTAGCTCTCCTGGGCTGGCTCTGCTCACTCTACACAGCTCTTCTCCCCTGAATCTCTGGCCCCACTCTGATGGTGTCTCACATTGCCCTTTTGGTGCTCCTCATTCAGATTCTGACCCTAGAACATGTTGTCTGGGTTCCTAAGCCTTCCTGTGAAATCTGGATGAAAACTTTCATGATCTGGTAACTCCTATATTCAGTATAGCAGCAAAACCACTGTCATTTGGGTGAACCAAGGTCTCCCACCAGTTCACACAGTGGCTAGGCCCCCTTGGATCTTGGCTGCAGTGGCCTCTAAGTGCTTGGACAGCTGAATATCATAAAATGAATGCTGGGGAGCTAACTAGGGCCTGGAGGCCCTGTGGGAAAAATGTACCTTATCATTCTCCTCTCAGAAGAAAGCCTTTCAAAGAAGTTTATGCTTTACACCCTTAACTCTTACTAGAGTCTGGCTAACCCTGAGACACCCTCAAGGCATCTTTCCTATTGTCCTGGTGTGAAGTACTGGGCTTCTTTTCCTTGGTGATCTCCTCCACACCCACCTGCCTAGGCCCTGGCTTTACATTTGATTCTTTTCTGAACGAACTGCAAACCTTTGGAGTCTTTCCACTCTGCTTTTGGTCCTGAGTAACTGTAAATCTGGCTCCAAGCATCCATGGCGCAACCCGAGTAAACACTGTGCTGTCTTGACATTTCCTCCAGCAGACTGGCTAGTCCATAGCCTTTGAAATCAGCCTCCTTAGAAGCTGGAGGACACAGAAGAAATGTAGATAAGTATTTTGCCAGCATGTAACATACACACCCTCTTGCCCAGTATCCAGAGGGTTCTCCATTTCTATCTGAAACCTTATGAGCACTGTCTCTGCGGTTTATATTCCTATCAACAGCTTGATCCCTTGCCCCCAGACCAGGGACAGCCATCAAACCCTGCTTGTATTACACCAGCCTCTTTCTAACCTCTTCCAAATTTTCCAAATTCTTCTCATCAAGCCATCCTGAAGTCTTCTTAAAGCAGGGATAATCACAGAAGCCACTGTATTTCTCAGTACCAATTTTTTGTACCGCTGTCATCAATTTTTAAATTTTGCTTTTGTTTCTTGCTTGTTTTTCTTTGGACAGGGACAAAATACCTAACACACGTGAGTTAAAGGAAAAAAGGGTTATTTTAGCTCATGATAGTCATTCAAGGTCAGCTATCTCCAAGGCAGAAATGGTGTGAGAGAGGAGCCCTGCTCACCGCATGGCAACCAGGAATCAAAGAGCATCAGATGGAGCCAGAGAATGGACAGATCCATCAAACCCATGCCCCGAGACCCCACCTGATATCCTGTTCAGCTGTCAACTGATGGAATAATCTACTGATGAGGTTAGCGACCTCAGTACATGAGTCTGGGGAAACTCCCAAGGTGTTTAACCACAGCACCTCCCCTGTTAGTCTCAAATCTGATCAATTTATTCTGATGCCTCATATTTGTCTTTGTGGCTCTTCAGACAAGGTTACCTTCATATAGTAGAAGTGTTTGAGGGATTGTTGAGTAGTGTTGTCACTCAAAAATAGAATGACAACAAGGCAAGTCCAAAAAGAAAAAAGGAAGCGCTTTATTTTAGCTGGTACCCAGCGGCAGTCACCCTAGGGGCACCTCGAGTTACAGGACAAAGGGTACTTAAGCTTGAAGACCACAAGCTGAGGTAGAGGAGGTAAACAATACAGTTTACATTTTGTCCCTTTAAGGTAAGGTTAAGCGAGTTTCCCTGACCTGAGTTTGAACTGACATCATTAGAGTAGGGGGTTTTACAACAGGCACTAACAGGAGAGTTTTATGACAGATTCATCTTGACATTCCATGGTTTTTTGCAGAAAACAGGGACAGGGGTCAATTCAGGAACAGCGTAAGGGGAAAGAGGAGCAACACATACAGAACAGCAAGACGGCGCATCTTGAAATGGAGTTTACATAAATTTTACAAAATGAATTTGGTTGAGCCAGGTTACAAGTAGTACCTGCTTCCTTCTGTATATATCCTGCTCTGTCCTTTCCTGAACATGAAACCCCAAAATTACAAGGGATGTTGGTTAGTATATATTCATTCTAAAGCACATTTTGGCACAGTCCTCTTTCCAAACAGGTCAAAGCATTTTAATTAGAACCACTTGCTTGAATTGCTTCTTTTGTCTTATCTTTTCTCTTTAAAAATCAAAAGATACCAAATGACGTTTGAAGAGAGCCCAGACCAGTTTGTAGGAGGAAAATTCAATATGATTTTATGTTCACTTATTTTCAATTTGCTTGTTTACACTATTTTTTAAATTACTCAAAATTTGGACTAACTGTGCCTTTTAAATTCCAGGATTTCTGCTCATTGAGCAGTGTAACTCACAATGCTTTACAGGACATTGGAAATGGATAAACCATCCTGGACATTAAAGGGTCCCATGCAAAGAGATTTTTAGTATCAACATGTTAGGCTTAAAATTATTTTTAGTGGATAAGTAACATGTCACACAGTTCAAACTACATTGGGTATGTGAGTAGTTAAAATCTCTTTAAGATAGCTGGTACAAATATGTTGTAATGCCACAAAAAGGAAAAGAGCTGGGGCTAGGAAGATGGCTCAGTAGAATAAGCACTTCCTAGGCAAGCACAAGGGCCTGAGTTCAATCCCCCATTCTGCAAAAAAAAAAGTAAAATTCAAACAATGATATTTGAAATAACTATATCCTTGTTAAGTGGCTCATGCTCAAAAGCAAAGTAAACTCATTCTCCAAATGCATTAGGACAGTCAGTCAGTACAGAAAGGAGTAGGCAGTAAAGAATACATTCTATTACCCACATGGTGTTTGCTTAAGTCTCTATGGTTCTAAATGAGTGGCACATTCAGAATTAGAATGAACCACTTTGGATTAAAATAAAATCTAATGACACCAAAAACGTCTTCATTGCTCTAAGTGATGGCATGGCGCAGAATCCCACTAATGGGCTATCACCCTGGAGGGACTGTTTCTAATTCTTTTCTTTCATCTTTGTGAGCTCTTGTTAATTCTTTTTCTGCATGAGCATATTATTCTCTAATGAGGGCATTACCATTTTTCTCTCTTCTTACCCTCAGGGTATGAAAATCATGTGAACCCTTAATTATTTATTTAAGAGAAAACACCCTAATTGGAAACCACCGTTCCCCTTCAGGCTCTGTGAGAATTTTTAGCCTCATAGTTGCGGCTTTGGAGAAACTTTTGGAAAGAACCGCAAGATGCTAATTATGTTGTCATATAATTTACATACATGCAGTGTCACATTAACATATGCATTTCCATTCTTTGGAAATTGATCCCGTACAAGCTGATGAGGGTAATTACCAGGCTCTATAAGGATTTTTCTATCATGATCCACACAAGTACATCATTTATTTTTAAAATGTGCATTAACTCTTTCTAATAAAGATTGTCTCAAACAGACACAGATATTATTAACATTCTGGAGACTGTGTGGAATCATTCTTTCATTTTTTTTTGCAGAACGGGGGATTGAACTCAGGCCCTTGTGCTTGTTAGGAAAGCGCTTATTCCACTGAGCCATCTCCCCAGCCCTGGAATCATTCTCAAGTGGTGACAACTGTGGGTCAGGAGGCCTTGTCTCCTCTATGGACAGTTATTGAGCAGGGGTGGATCTTTAGAAAACCTAAAGCACTCTGTTGTCTTGGGCTGTTATTCTTGCATGGGTCCAGGCCTCGGTATCCCTTCCAGCCTTCCTGGCCTTTGAGAGCAGAGCACCTACAAACAGTGTGCTGCATTCCATTGACAAACCACTGTGACAGCAAATACCAACTGAGTAACCATATGCCCGCTTCAACAGAGGCAATATTGTAAGGACTTCAAAATTAATGAGCCCCTTGGAAAATGCTTTCATCACCAACACTGAATCCGAAAGCCTTGCACTCATATCCTCTGCGTTCAAAATGGTGTGGTCTTCCCTGCTGTTCTAAGTGGTTGGGAAGAAACACCACCATCTTTGAAATGCAAAACCCACCTAAGTCCTTCTGGGTTCCTCCTGGTGGGAGTCCTACCGTCTGTCCCTGCATCCCTAAAGCACACAGTCCTTAGCAGGATGCCCTGAGGGTGCCTGGTTCCACCCTTCTCACCCTTGTCCCCTCAATGCTGCTTTCCCTCCTTTGGAGTGAGCTGACAGCCGTAGTAATGCCTGGCAATGGTCACAATTACACTGTGAATTTTTCAATTCATACTTTTTATTAACTAATTAACATTTTAAATTCAAGGTTACACTTACCAAATCCCAGGACAACCAGGAATTCTGAGGATCACAACTTTCCCAATTGATTGTAAAGAACATATTTTGCACATTTCTATTCTGGTTATGTAAATATGGACTTATTGAGATGTAAGAAGGGATAATACAGTAAGATGCTGCATTTGGACTCACACTAAACACTTGTGTTCTGGTCATCCCAGAAGTATTCCTTCACTGAGTTACTCTTCGAAAGCAACAGCCAGGAGCCCATGCATCCTGTCATAACCTGGTCCTGAGATGAAAGACACATCCAAGCACATTATGAGATCCATTTGATGCCTCTCCCCAGAGAATGTATCAGCCTACCCAGATGAGCTCAGAGGAACCCTGCTCGGAGCACATAGGCCTTCTGTCAGCAACGGGCCTATTCCCAACATTTCATGGAAACCCTGTCAGACGAGCAGCCTGATGTAAACAGAGGACGGAGCACTGAACTGATAATCAAGAAACTGGGACCCTGCTACTGACTATGTAACTAGCTTTGAGGAAATTAGTTACATTTTCTGAGCACCACTGCTAGTGTGGGTCACGCTTGCGCTCGTCTTTCCCTTCTAAGGGCAGCAACACCTGGACGTTAGCTGAAGGCTGCTGTGGGGGGGAGGTGGCCAAGGTGAGGTCACTAGGAGGAGACAACCACGTAAGAAGCATGATTTCAGTATGCTGTGACATGACACACGCAGTGTAATACAGTGTGATAGATGTAGTTCTCTGTAATTTACAGTAATGTAATATGTCTATGCAATTTATTTAATACAGTGTGACACATAGCATATAGTTTTAGGCCATGTGATAAAGTGACTTAGTGAAAAGCTATCAAGCTATTTGGAACTGATTCTGTTTCCTTAGGGACAGCCATAAAGAAGCAGTTTTAATCGCAAGATTTATCTCTTTTTCCACTGAGCTTATCTTTATCCCTTATGAATTTGCAGGACAAAAATCTGTGTTAGATTGCAAAAAAAGAATTGCCTTTCTTCCAGTGAACAGTTCCCCCACCACACGCACTCACGCACACACTCACGCACACACGCACACACTCACGCACACGCACTCATGCACACACTCATGCACACACTCACACACACACATTCACAGATGAGCTGCCTGGCTGCCACTGACCTCAGACACCCGAGGAAGACCAGTCCTGTGGAGACCTGCCAGTCAGGACACCCCCGGAGCCAGACTGTGAGCGAGGCCAGTTATTATTTGAAGCCATTACCTTCTGGTGATGTTCGCTGCTCAGCTGTACTGACCTGCACCTTCCTCCTGTGGATTTTTGAGACCACTCTTTCTTACACATCATCCTTCTTTCATCCAGTTGAAAGAAGGTGTAGTAAGGGAGCTGTCTTTAGTCTTTTCCTTCATTGGGAACCATTGTGGCCAAGGCACCCCAAAGATGGCACAGGGGAAAGGCCACTTCTGTGTTCTCTCTCAGGCTGTCAGAGTAACAGAACTTCCATTATTGCTGAAGCAAATGCCCGACCATCAGCAATCTTCTCCTTTCTTTATGAGTGAAGTTCAGTTCTGTGGCATGATCAAGCAACTGGTGAATGTGCAGTTTCGTTTGTACATTACAGTTGGAGACGCGCTGCCTTTAATCTCTGTCCCAGTGCCCTCCCTCGCTCTGAGTACTCTCATGGCATCAGTCTCGCCACCTCCTGAAGCGGCTCTACAAATCTCTGCAGAGCTGTCAGCTGCTGCCTCCATGTCCTAAAGCAACTCCAACCCTTAGCTTTCCTGGGCTTCTGCCTCATAAAGAATCAGGAGGTGAAGGGACAAAGGAAGCACAGTACACAGGCACTACGGGCACTGCCTTCCTGTAAAGGATAAAATGGAGTCACTTATAAGAAAACGGATGCACCTTCATATTGTTAGATGAAATGACTCAGATACGTAAGCTTAGTGATACTCCTGTATCACATAGTACAGGAGTTCTGAAAGCAGGAGGATCACCATGGGTCTGAGCTGTGGAGTGAGACCCTGCAACAACTAAATACATTTTCAAAAAAGAAAGAGCACTCAATGATCTTCCTGGGTTCTGATCCTCTCTTTAAACACCACACACACACACACACACACACACACATACACACACACACACACACAGAAGAATCCTGGCATTTAGAGAAGTCTGGTCTTGGGCAATAGAAAGAGAAAGGGGAGGGCTGGGAAGATAGCTCAGTAGAATAAGTGCCTGCCTGGCAAGTGCAGGGTCCTGAGTCAAAGACGAAGATGGGTGCTCCCCTCCCAGGATCCACCTGCCCCTGCCCTATGGGAGGATCGCATTCTCTTTTCCTGAGTCACTGAGTCTGTCTGCTCTCGTCCGAACAACTGAAGGCCCCTTGGACAGCTGATGAATGCAATCCTGCTAGGGCACAGGACACAGTCTCCATTGGAGATGAGCTCACCCATGGACCCAGAAGACAGGAGCAAGGCAGAGGGAAGATCTGGGAAGCCTCTGGCTGCTGCTGCAGCTCTGGGGGCTCTGGCCTGTGTGGCCTGGGAGCTGAGTGGGACACTTGCTCTTGTCCTCCCTGAGGGGCCTGGCCCAGCCGGAGCGGTGCTGCTGTGTGCAACCTCAGGCAGAGTGAGCTTCCAGCTTGGGAGGGGTGGATCATGACTGTCACAGCTTGCGTTGGTCAGACTCAGGGTCCCTGTCTCTCCTTGTTTCTCTCATTTACTAGCCAACATGGGACAGGGACCTAGGCTTTGCACAGGTGACAAGAAAAAGCCAGCAGGGCCCTTAAGTGTCGGAAGATGCTTACAAGAGATCAGAGTCCCCCAGCCTCATGCTCCACGGTGTTCATCACCCCCAGATCCACTCTTTCTCTCAGAATGAGCAGGCTGCCCTGAGCAGGCCTCTGGGGCTCCCGCTCCCTCGCCCTGGAGCTGCTCCTCCCTGGAGCTCTTCCCTTTGGAGAGATTAAATGTGTGCCTGTGTGTGACCCACAGCAGTTCTCAGCTCCTACAAGAAGTGGCAGAGGCAGCAGCAGGGTTATTATTCCCTGGTTGCTCAGGCAGACTTCAGCTTCTCTCCCCAGTTCTGAGCACACAATCTGCCTGCTTTAGCCTTCTCCCTGCTCCAGCCTGTCTGCCCCTGCTAGACAGGTCTGCGCCCCAGAGGAAGATGGCCTTTCTCTTTCTTTTCATCTTCTGAGGCTAACAGAATACACACGCCAAGCTCTTGGACAATACATCTGGATGAGCAGAGGCTCAGTAACATGTACAGAATTAATCCCAAGCTTGCTCCTGGCCTCTCGGGCTCCTGTAGAGCAGGACAGTGACCCCATCGCTATTCTCTCCCCTCTGCTGCTGGCACCACTGGACCTCCTACTCCACCCGGAAGGCACAGCACACTCTCAAAGGCCATCACATCCTCCTGCTGTGCCCACTCCTTTCCAGTGCAGTTCTCTCATTGCTGAGACTGTCCTTGAATGTCCCTGTCTGTGAGTCTGCCCAGACAGCTCCAGCCCCCTCGCTAGAATACAGTGTGTGCATGTGTGCATGTGTTCTCCTAGTCTCCACTCTTGAATGTATCGCTTTCCAAAATCAGCTGTAACCAGCCGGGCACAGCCCCTTTCTCCCTCCTTTGTTAGCTGGCTCCTCCTGGGAAGACCATGTCTGGGCCACCAGCTACTCAATAAATATTTGGAAGGTTAATGCCCAGGACTTCACTGCTCCGGGTGAGTGATGTTTATGGCTCCGTCTGCCACCTCTCGCCAGGGTCAGCAGGTTACTTCTGGTCATACTCATTCAAGGACTCCCCATCCCATGCTAGGTGGCCTGAGCCCCGTGTGGTCTCACACCATCACACTTTATTCCTGTTCAGCAAGCTGCTTGAGGAGCCAACCCTGCCTGGGTCACTTTCTGCACTTTCTGTTCCCCTGTCACTCAGCTAAAATACAACCTGCAGGGGAGGAGGGGCTAGAAATCAGATCAGGTGACCTTACTTGAAGCTGCCCTCGCTTGGCCCAATTTCTTTTTAGATGTTGGCATTTTTTCTTGTTTTCATAGAGGAAAGGACTTCAACAGGCCTTGTTAAGAAACTAGGGTCTTGGAGGTAATTCGTTTGCTTTTCTGAGTGGACCCTAAAACTGCCCTATACAAATCAACAGTAGGCCTGTCTCCATTGCTGTTGTCTGACATTCAGAGCTGGGTCTGGGGAACAGGGAGGCAGAGGGGCCATGCACAACACTGCCCCACAAAGGTGCTGGGGACCCCCAGTGGGGCAGATGGGTTCTGCCTGGTGCCTCTTCTACCCAGGGAGTGGCACACCCAGCAGCCACCTAGGATGTCTGTTCCCGGCCTCCCATGCCCTAGACTTTCCCAGGCCACCCCTCCCTCACAGGCAGAATTTGCAGTCAAAGTGTTTCAGGCCATGAGCTTCACCACTGAAACCAAGAGGCCCAAGTAGCCCTTGTCCACATTCCTGGAGGCCTACTTATTTCCAGGACTGCTTAGGGTTCATCTCCAAAGGGCATGCCTTTTCTCTCTCTCTCTCTCTCTCTCTCTCTCTCTCTCTCTCTCTCTCTCTCACACACACACACACACACACACACCAGAAGACATTTCTGTCAGTAACAACACACACATGTCCTTTCCTAAAAAAAAAAAAAAAAAAATCAAACATATTTTGTGACCTTAATCTACTTATAATAAAAAACATTTTAAAATTCAAGCTATTCTTCATAATAGAAGTCAAGCATCCTTACTGTGGAAACTTGGTACAATAAATTGATACAGAGAGAATTAAATTATTCTTGCTGGTGTATGTCTGCAAGGCCTAATAACTGTATTTGGGGGGGACTGTTTCTAAATATAACAGAGACCATTTCCCAGTTCCAGGAGTCTGCCGTCTGCTCCCTTCTCCACTTTCCTTGGATTTATTTATATTTGGGTTTCTCATGAAAAAGAAATCACGCGACCCTTTTATCATGCAGTGCCTGACCTGCTGCACCTAACGTTAGGGTCCGAAGCTCTCTCCACGTGCCTGTGAAGGACAGAGCCCGCCCTCTCTGTGGCTGAGCAGGGCTCCCCCCACACGTGTGCCCCCACGCCTTTGGCCTGTGGTCCGTGGGTGGGCTGCTGTGCTGTTTCCAGAGTTTCGTTGTTGGGAGCTGTGCTGCCTTGAGCGCAGGTGGGCGTGAACCTCTGGGGTACGACAGCTCTTGGGAGCGACAGCCAGGGACGTGCGGCTGGGTTGAACACGGTTCCTTGTTTTAGATTTTTGAGGAGTCCCCATACTTGTTTGCACAGCGATTATAGCAGCTGAGGCTCCCTCACCCTTGGCTTCAGCGGGGTCGCTGGCTGTGGGGTGCTGGAGATGGCCTCAGGTGGCGCCGGGGCTGCTGTGGCCCGACAGCGGGCGCTGCTGAGCATGGGCGCAGAGCCCTTCACGCTTTCTGGCTGGGCACGTTTCCCTTTTTATCAGGTCGCTTGTTTTGGGCAGTGTAATTACTTTTATTTCTTTCTCTATTCAAAATATTAGTCCTCTATAAAAGAGTAACTGGAAACATTTTTCTTCCAGTTTGTGTGTGGCCTCTTCACTCTGTAGACTGTCTCCTCTGCAGGGCAGAAGGTTTTTCATTTATTATAATCCCCCTTGTCGGTTCTTCATGTCATTTCTTTGCTATCTGAGTCCTGTCCAGGAAGCTCTTGTCTATGCCCCTGGCTTCCAGTTTCTCCATATTTATCTTCCAGCAGTATCAGTGTTTCTGTTTTTATATCAAAATCTTTGATCTACTTTGATTTCATTTTAGGGCAAAGTTAAGAGATGCCATTCTTATGCCTGATATTTTAAATTAAGCCTTTTTGAAACTGCCTTTTGAATGTTACAGTTCTCAATTTAACAATAAATCATGGCTTATTTCACATTGCTGTGTACGGTAAAATGAGTTTATAGTCTTCACTGTGAGCATAACGAGGAGGCATATCTTATGGCCACGAGGATGAAGTATTTGTTTGCATAACAATTTCAATTGTGTGTAACCAGACATAGATAGTGTGAAGTTCAATGTCTTCTGGGAGATCTGTAGCTGCAAGCCATCTTCCTGTGTCATCATCAGTGCACAAAAGGACTTATTAGATGGCCATGTAGTAGCCATAGGTCACACTGCCAGGAAGTTTGACTGTTCAGAAAGATTATCACAGGCAGTGTCATTTAAAACCAACCTTAATGCACTACTATGCCCTTGTTATTTTTATCATGATACAAAAGAATAAACTGAGGCTCAAAGAGCCTTCAATTCATGAACTCAAGAGCACATGCTGGAAAAACAGACCTGGAATTGGCTCAGGTCTGGCTGGCTCCAACGTTCACGCAGGCACAACTATGTTACGATGCCACCTTCACCACCACCATCACCATCACCAGTATTGGTACCTGGACCCAACTCCGGGCCTTACGCTTGCCAGGCAGGGGCTTATGCCAGTGAGCTATCCTCCCAGCCAATGATTACTTTCTTATTTAGCCTTCACCTACTAATTTCTAGCTCCCGTAGCCAAATCTAAAGCAGTATTCAGTGTAAGCAGGTGAGCTCAGAGGATAGCCAGCTGGCAATGTAATGAACTCAATGCACCTTACACATGTATTTGTGTAATTTCTCAAAGAAATATCTAATAAGACATACTTGATTGAGTAAATTCAAATTCTGCCCAGTGCCAGCTCCAGACCACACCCTGCTCCTCTTCCCGGGGCCATTCCCATGGTCTCTGTTGCCTGTGTGTCTGGAACTTCCTCTTTGATCTGCTTCCTATCCTGTCTCCAGGTAACTTTTCACAAACCACGAAGGTCTCTGCAGAAAACCTATCTTCAGGATTAAAAGCTCCAAGCTCCCGTCCCTCTACATAGCTGGAGCATGCTGCTCCTACCACTCCTCTGGTGCTTAGCTGAGACTATCGTGGGATTTAGCAAGACGTACACAGTTTATATTTCTGCATGTAATATAAGCACTTTAAGGGCTGAACCTCCAATGTTTAGCCCAAAGTAAGCGCTATGTAAATAATTATCTAATTTGGAATTTTCCACTGAGCAGTGTGGTTCTGTGGCTGGCTCTCCAAATGGGCTCAAAAGTGTACAGCCGCATTGTATGCTGCAAAACACTCCGCCCCACCTGAGCCCAGTGGCGCACCCAGATCAGCCCGCAGCACCCCATCCTCCACTTCCTTGGCCTCTTCTTCACCTAGCCCTGGGCTCTGCCATCCAGCCACTGATGCCTACCACGGGCTTTACCACCCTCGCTGCTCCATGGGCTCTTGCAAGATGGTTCTTCAAATCTGATTCGTGGCAGCCTGTCTTGGTCCCAGCCAAGTTCACTGTTTACTGTTGAATCTTGTACCAGTGAGTGACAAGTTGGCTTTCCTTCTGTTATTGTGGAGCTTAGGGGACTGACACCACGCGAGCCAGCCCTCCCTGCTCAGAAGCATAGCTCACACACAC
The DNA here is from genome assembly GCA_004027165.1 of Ctenomys sociabilis. Taxonomy (NCBI): domain Eukaryota; kingdom Metazoa; phylum Chordata; class Mammalia; order Rodentia; family Ctenomyidae; genus Ctenomys; species Ctenomys sociabilis. Next base: position 26,245 of record PVKA01006781.1, on the reverse strand, counting down.
TGTCCAGAACACTTAATGTATGATTCTTCTACCCTGTGAGTTAACAGAGAGGGAACCCCGGGGCTTCTGTTCATCATCTTGCATCTCTGCAATAAAATATGTGAAAAGTCAGCTGAAAGGAGGACAGGCTTGCGGGGGTGTTGGTGCTGTGGCTGCTCGCCTCAGGTTTGCACCCAGGGAGGTAGCGCATCACGGCAAGCACGTGGTGCAGAAAGCTGCTCACCAACTGCAGCCAGGAAACAGAAGGAGAAAGAGGAGGCGCCAGGGACAAAACCTCAGAGTGTGTGTCATCCTGAGCTTCTCTCTCCTCAGCTTCTGCAGTCTCTACCGTTAAGCAAGGGAGCCATGACGATTCCTCCACTCGTGAAGCCAAAGCGTTCACAGCCCCAGCGTCTCCCAAAGGTGCCTCCCTGGTAAATCCCAAGAGCACCGCTTCTGCGTGGGCCAAGCTATCGACACGTCACCCACTGGAACATTAAAATCTGAACCACGCAGGGCTCCTTAGACAACATGAAGAGTTTGACTCAAATGCCACAGAGCATTCCATCTACCTGAGCTGAATGGGGACCTGAGAAAATGGTTTTGCCATTCAATTGATTTTGCCAATCAATTGCTATAAATGTTCTGTTTTATTTGTGAGTTATTATGGTTGGGTCTCCTACTGTGCTCAGCTTATAAAGTAAGCTCTCTTGCAGGTGTGTATGCCCAGAAGAAACACAGTCTGATAGGGCTCAGTCCTGTGCGTGCCTTCAGGCACCCATAGGGCCTCTGATACTGCACCCCTATGGGTAAGGAGGAATCTGCAAGAAGGCTGAGGGTGATCCCAGGTGCAGAGTGAACCTTCTGGATCTGGAAGCCCAAGGCTCTTCCTCCCTGTTCCTGCACCCCTGTTGGGGGTGTTTCCCTCAGGAGAGGTGGCCTGATGCTCTCAAGGTCACACATTGGAAGGCGAGGGTCTTCCAGCAGTACAGACATGCTGCTCCACTCACACATGAAACCTCTCTTCTGCCCCCACCATCCCAGGACAGGAGTAAACTATAGGTAACTTGGAATCCAGCTGCCAGTGGAGTCCTTATTCCCACATGAACCCTATCAAGCCTGGTCTTTGCAGCCTGTGTTGCTGCCCGCATCTGCTCTCCTGAGCTCTGACCAGAATCTCCCATCCAGCTGCATTCCCAGCATTCCAGGGCTGCTTCTAGAACCCACCAGCACCTCCAAACCTCTCCAAATTCCTGCAGCCCAGCTCCTAAGGCTTCTGGGCCATACGGACAGTGTCACAGCAAAGGGCCACCAGACAGGGGCATCATGGCAGGGGCTTCACATCTCTGGCACCCAAATCTGCCTCCCTGGCTTTCTTGTCACTCGCAGCCTGAGGAGAGGTTTGTCTTGTTCACAGTCTGCAGAGGCTTCCTCACAGGGTCTGCTAGCTCCAGGCTGGGCAGCCTTGGAGCAGATGGGAGGGTCAGAGGGCTGCTCAGGCTGCATCGGCAGAGCAGAGAGCCCCATGGGGGCATGCTGAGCCCTCTGTGTCATGTGCTGCCTCCCAGGGGAACAGCAGGTCAGCTTCCTAGCACACAATTCAGTCATGTCCCCCCGGGTCCTGCCAGTGATCAGGTGAGGCCATAGGAGACAAGAAGACAGAAACCCTCGAGCGTCTTGATCACAGCCTGCCACTGTGCCTCCCAAGGAGCTGGGCCAAGCGGGGGCCAGCACCAGTGGCCGCCTTCTTTCACATCTGCATTCCTCTTCCCAAACAGGAAGCTGGAACTGAGTGCACTTCCGGTTCTGGTGTCTGGAGACCCCATTCACCAAGGGCCACTGGGATGGAGATGTCCAGCCAGTTCTTGCCACCCATGCTCCTGCCATGCATTCCTGTAAAGAAGAACTTTGATCACCAAACTGTGTTTTGTCCTTACTGTGCACATACTTACTGAGTGTCAAAATATATGATCACGCCAAAAAATAGTTCCAGTAGTCACTCAGTTTTAAGAAGCTAAGCTAATTTGCATTAAAATGCTCTCTTTCTTGTTTTCTTTCTTTTTTGTTTTTTCATTAATACTGGAGTTTGAACTCAGAGACTTCAAACTGAGCTCTAACTCCAGCTCTTTTTATTTTTTTTATTTTGAGACAGGGTCACTAAGGTACTACAGCTGGTCTCAAACTTGCAATCCTCCTGCCTTGGACTTCCAGAATGCTGAAAATGCAAATTGTAAGCCATTCCTATGTTTGGTGTGGTACATGTGGGGAGAGTTTATCTGAAAAAAGCAAGCTGGAGGGTGGGCCAGGTAGCGTCCCGAAGCTCCCTGCTCCATACTTGACATTCTAGAGCACGCTACCACTGCGAAGCTCACATGCGCTTCTGCAGCAGGACTGAAGAAGTCACCGTGTTCTTAGAAATACGAAAGGAAGGAGAGAAGGAGGAGATGGCAGAACCTCTGGAATGTGGAAAGCTAGAAATGTTACGGGGGACAAACATCTCCACACAAGGAGCCAGGCCTGCTTCGGGTCATGGCTGACAGAATTCCAGGGAGGCAGGAAAAGCCTGGCCATGGGATGAGAGGACACAGCCAGACCGCAGCTTGCTGGGCCGGGGACACGCTGGCAACGAGATGCACAGCACTTCGGGGACAGGGAGTTTTTCGAGTAGAAACTAACTTGAAAGCCAACACAGTCCTTGGGCTCCTGCTAGTTCTTCTCGGAAGGTAACTGGGTGGACGCAAACACAATTAAACTGGGGATTTGTAGGGATTTGTGCAATAGCGTGGAGTCTTAGGTCGTAAGCATGTGCATGGTCGATGAAGTGACGGCACTTCAGGAGCGAACACTGTGGAACGCACTGCCAGGCAGGCTGAGCGTCCCTGGAGAGGGCAGGAGGGGCCAGCTTGTGGCTGGCAGGCCATGGGCAGAAGCTGGGCACAACAAGGTCTTTCGCAAGGTAGTGCCAAGGAGGCAAGCCTGTGTGTGGACCCGCCTGTGGCCCAGGCTCTGTGGCTACAGCAGAGAGTTTCAACTAAACACAAAACCCTATGCCTTTGCAGCACAGACAGCCCTTGGGTGGAAGTGAGCAGCCATTTGGGCTGTGTCTATGCTATCGCCTGAGCTCACTTTAGTAGTTTTCATGTCTCTGTTGGCTGAGCAGTCCTCGTCACGGAAAACACCGAGCACTGAGGCATCCGAGCAAGGCTACCCATGGGAGCCAGGGGTTGTAACAGAGGAGGAAGAAGTAGGTGCACTCAGTACACAGGGCAGAGCAGGTGGCCCGGGGACTGTGGGTGACAGGCTGGGCAGGTGCCGGGCAAGTAAACTTCCTGAAGCAGTCAGCAGAGTGGAGCTTCAAGTGCTTTCTTCCAAGTATCGCCACTAATGCACACTACTTAGCGGAAACAGAGACCCATCAGTGCTCTGGGTGGTGGCTGACGCCAGAGGAGGTGATGTGGGGACCTGGGCCCATCTTTGTTGACCTGGCTTCATTCTTGAAGGGCCACTGATGTGGAATTTGACTCTGGGCTTTGGGAGCACAGGGTCCCTCAGCCAATGATGCTCAAGCAGGCATTGTGTCCCCTAAAAAAGATGCTCAGGTATGGCTGTTGGTGTCACCTGTGCTCCGAGTACACACTTCTGATCAGGCTCCTGGTTGTGCTGTCACAGAGTAGCCTGTCTTGCTTTGGGTATGCCTTGAGCCTTGGCCCTGGCATGTGGGGTAGGGATCAGAGCTGAGGCTGTCGACCCAGGAAGCAACAAGCAGATGTGCTGGGCCACCTCTGGATGGGGGCCTGAGCTCCAGCACAGCCGGACCCCTGGGTGCAGCCCAGGTCTGACCCCACGGGTGACTGAGCAGTGTCCCTGCAGGTGGGATGATGGCAGGAGTGCAGCTGGCCTTCACACCCAAGTGTCACTGGGAAGGCAGGAAGGCCTCGCCAGCAACGCTGGAGTTCAGCCAGGTCAGGTCCAGAGGCCACTCAACGCGCAGCGCTCTGGCCACCCCACAGTCCCACTCCACAGCACGTGCACTTGCGAAGGTGGGAGCAACGCTCACAGAATAAAATCCCAGAGGAAGGCAAAGCAAAACAGACAAGGCTCGGATGAGCAATGTCAGCCGGCCTGCAGCAGAGCTCTGTTGTGTGCTGAGCTGGCTCAGAACACTTTCTGAACACAAATGCTCTCTTCAGACATAAGTTGGATATGACTCAGCGTGTAGGATAACTTGGAAGATACCGCTCGCTTCTTCTCAGCAGCTCTTAGGACACCTGTGAGTGCCCTGGGCCGGGTGAGGAGGTCCGAAGTCTGTGGGGTCCACAGGAGACCCGTCCTAACAGACGCAAGCCCAGCAGCCCAGCACCCTCTTTCACTGAGGTCACCTCCAGTTTCCATAGCTTCTTCCACTCCTCCCTCTGGACAATGAGTTTCCATAGCACGGGTCACTGAAATCAGTAAACACCCCCCACCCCCACCCCCGCTTCAGACCATGAGGCTCTGCACTATGAGGGATGTAGGACAGGCCTGGTGTGTGGCCCAGACCTGTAGTCTCAGCCCTCCAGAGGCTGAGGCAGGAAGATCCTTGTGAGTTAGAGACCAGCCTGCACTGCCAGGTGAACTCAAGTTCAGCCTGAACTGCATAGTAAGACCCTGTCTAGAAAGGACAAAAAATAAACAGAAGGATAGAGTTAGATGTCTTCATGTGACATCTCACACCCTGGTTCAGGGTAAATGCCAAAACCATATGGTGGCCGCCATGTCGACTGCTTCTTTGCCTTGTCTCGTTTTCATAGGCGTTCATCCGATTTTACAGGCTTATTCTGAGAAGCATGCACTTCTTCTGTACTACACAAATTCTCTGAAAGCAGATGAAAAATTAGAGAGCACAAGGGAAAGAATACAGGAGAGAAAGGAAACTGAGTCACGTTCTCATCACAGAATCACAGTCTTGGAAAGGGCCGGAAACCCAATATCCTGTCTGAGTTGGTGACTGCTGAGGATTAAACTGACTGCATGCCATGGAGACCATTCTGCTAGAAGGCCGTGTCCTAGGTAGCGAAGGGTGCACTGACCAGAAGTCACCAGAGGCTGGATCCTTCCCCTGGGACAACTTCCATTGCTGGAAAACTAGTGAAGGGATTCTCTGTGGTTTCTCTCAGGACACCAACCCCATTTCATACTTCTGTGAACATAACATTTTGAAGACGCACCGAGGGACCCGGATATTGACCCCTGACCCCTGAGGCCCCGCCTCACTGCAGGGGCACACAGTGCCCCCAGGGAGTGGTCCGCAAATAAGCACCCCTGTGACCACGTGTGCACATCAAAGTAAGCGGGGCAGGGGACAGTTAAATTTAACACAGAGAAATTTAATCACTCTTTAATTCATCCTGAGATAGCCAAAAAGTGTGATTTTGCGGACAATTTGTAAGAATAGTTAACCTGAAGGTAGCACAGTGCTCCCTAGGGACTGGCAGGTGTGTGCGGACAGACAGCACCACTGTGTGCTGTGCATGTATGCAAATGCCAGGAGAAGCCTGTTGCTATGCACAGTTAATAGATATTAATAAAGAGTCATGAAACCATTAGTTTAAAACTTTCAAGCTATATGCACAGGGAAGAGTTGTAGGCTTTTAGGCATTGCCTCACTTACTGACCAAGCAGGCTTTTAAATTGCTCCACACCTATAATCCACTACAATTTGAAGATTCCTTTCCGAGGGGCCCAGCACCTTCCGAGCCCAGGCTCCTCACTAGCCAAAGAGGAGCAGGCTCCTTAGGGTGGCCAGAGCCTTGGCCCAGCTGGCACGGGAGCAAAGCGGAGGCGACCGGGCGCCTTCCGGCTGCCTTCACTTTGGATTCTTCCTGGCTTGTCTGTCACTATAGCTGAACGCCACCATCCGGGTAACATGGAAAGCTTAAAGGTTTGTCCTGCTTATGGTTCTGAGGCTGGGTACCTCGAAGCATGAGGCCTTTCTCGCACCGCAAGAAGCTTCAGGGAGCCGCAGGCCAGGACAGCTTTCCCAAGAGGTGCGCTCGTAAAGCCACAGCGCTGCTTGACTGAGGGCTCCGCCTGCGGCCTCCTCCTAACCCGCATAGCACCCAAGGGGTGCGGCTCCAAAGGCCCTAGCAGGACTAAGCTTCTGCCTCTCCACGCTTCACAACGGGCAGAGTGCCCGCCGTCCTGGTGGGAGCATGCGAGCTGCGACCCTCTGCTCCTTCCCTTGTCCTCCAAGTCACGGATGCAGAAATGCGAGTGCTGCTCTAGGTCACTACAGCTGCACACAGCTGTGTCATCCTACACTTATTTCTTAGAGGGTAAGACTGCTTCGGCAAGAGAACAGTTTCGTATAGATCTTCAGAGCTTGGGCTCTGTTCTGTAAGTGAACAGCACGATGGTTCACCCCCGGGTTGGTGACCTCGGCTTATAGTGATGCTATTGCTTGATGCCCCCATGTCCTCCTTTCCTCCGTAGCTGCCGTCTCTTTGGGCAGCATGGTCTCTTCAAGTCTCTGAGTTCTCATCTATAAACCCATGCTGAGGATGCTGAGCCCCCAGGGTTGTTGAAGGGCTCTGTGAAGCGGTGTATTCAGGTCTCAGGACTGGGCTCGCGACAGGAGCTCCACAGACGGCAGCTGATGATGCTGTCCCCAAGCCTACAGACATGGGACACAGCAGCTTAGCATCCAGGAAACCCACAGAGACATTCACAAGCGAGGAGCCTCTGAACTGACACATCACCACCTTACTTCTCTATGTTCTGGACATGACTGCTCTGACATGGGACTTACATGGAAGAAGAGAGCCAGGCACCACTGGCACCCGTCACCACCAGCTGCCCAAGGCCAGTGAGATTTGCCAGATAAAGTTAGTGGTAGATAAATACTTTTTTTTTTTTTCTGGTGGTACCAAGGATCGAACTCAGGACCCTGTGCTTGCCAGGTAGGCGCTTAAGACACTGAGCTATCTCCTCAGCCTGGTAAATACAGTAGGGACACCATCTTTTCCAGGGTTCTCTGCCCCTTTCTCTGTACAGTGGCACCTGTACAGAGCTTCTCTCTGATTCTGGCTGCAGACTGGCTTAGAGGAGACCAGAATCAAACTTCCCCATCAGGTCACCGTGGAACCTGACTGTCCATTTGATTCGGGTTTGACTCGGTTCTTATCCAACATGCAAAGATTCAGGTTTGTGAGCAGTGGCACCACTGTAGTCTCTGAGAATTAAATGCAAGTATAGGCTGCAGCATTTGCAATTGCTCGGAGAGCATCCCTGAGTTATTTAACATTTTGTCTTACCATACTCTAACGAGCAGCTCGTACGCACTTCAGGGGGATCGCTGTGGGAAAAAGTCTTAGATCTAGGAGGAGAAGCTCTGCTCTAGGCCACCTCGGGCGAATGCCAAGCACGAATACTCCTTGGCAAACCCAGCTGTGTCATCGGTTTTTTCTAGTCAAATTGCACTTAAGGGAATCAGTGTGTCATTGGCCCTGTCACCTGAAGTTCCAGACGCAAACTTCCTGTTAGAATTTGGGGCCAAGACTAAGCCTCCACTGAGCAGAAACCATTTCAGAATTTAGCCTGTCTCCTCTGTGTTCACCGCCAGGAGTACAGAGCCGATTTTTATCCAATCATAGCAGCTATTGGAACCCACTGTAGGGCTGGAGTCAGAGCTCAGGGGCAAAGCCCTTGCCCAGCAAGGAAGCCCTTGTACTAACATTATGGAAAATGCCTGTCCTAGGCCTTGACTCTGTCCCTGGTAGTCACCTTTTATCTCAGCCTTCATTTTGAACTTCCTCCTTTCATCACACAAGGCAGAGGATTTATTTTAAAATGAGTGACTTGAGCTAGCCTATGTCACCATGAGACAGGGATGGTTTAGTCACTGGCACAGAACCCTGAGCCTTGCCTAGGACCCGAGCTTGCTGGGCTTCAGGGCTCAGCTCCTTGCCATCCCACGTCTCATTTGCCAAGCTGGAGCCACTTAAGAACCAACTTTCTCATTTGAGGCAAGTGCCCAGGAAATATAATCATTAAGACTAAAATGTTCTGTATTAAATTGCCAGGTTACAAACAACCGCAAAAGCAGAGGGGGGAAAAAAAAAGCCCATTAAAGTAATGAGCTGGTTATGCCAGTTCTCCCTGTAAGCCTAATTATCTCCACAGATTGCTGGAACCTTGGAAACCCTTGCTATCATTGCCACCACTCGAAGTATCATTCAAGAAAGTGAAAAAGATTAATATTTGTAAAAAAATATAATAACAGCAAATGTGTGGCTGGAACTATTCATACTATTCATCACAAGTTTAAGGCTAATGTAAACCAGAAGTTTAAAATGCCTGTGATCCCCATGGTTTTAAGCCGCTGAACAGAGTTCTGACCTGGAGCCGTGTGTCCCACTAGGGGGCTCTGATTGCAGGCGCTGCTCTGAGGCAGAAGCGTGTCTCACTGCTGTGGTCTGGCCGCTTCCTTCTCCACATCCGGCTACCTGGGCGCCTGGGCCCACTCGTGGTCCCCAGGGAGGTGGCCCTCCCTTCCTTTGCCCCTCTGCACCTGGGGAGGAAAAGCACAGCGGACTGGAGCAGTTTGAAATGAAAGACTTCCCAGATCCAGGCACAGCTCTTCATCTGCAGAGCTGGGACCTGGACTTCTCCCAGCCCATGAAGATGGAGCCGTTCGGCAGCAAGCTGTCACTGCCACCTCCCAGAAGGTGTCCCGTCATTTCTTGCTTGCTTGGCTCTCAGCAGCCTCCTGTGCTAACTGGGGAGGCCTCCGCCCAGCATGCAGCCCCAAGTCTCAGCCTTTCCGTGGACTTGAAGTGCTGACTTCTCCAAGGTGAAGGGGTCACTTGCAGTGGGACTTGTCTGGGCTGCTTCCTAAGCCCCTTCCCACTTCCTTTTGCATCAAGGCCCTCAAAGCCCTCAACACATCCTGGGAAGTTGGACATTGGGTCGAGTCTGTAGATGGCAGCCCTCACCCAGCCCTAGGGTCCAGGATCACGTGAGCACACCTCTCTGCAGGGGCAGCAGGAGAAGTAGAGATACTGCCCAGGAGTGAGGCTTGGGGAGCACACAACTGTCCCCACACTATGTGTTGCCCTGGATCAGTGTTGACCAACTTCCAGTGCGGGTGCCACCAGGAGGCGTGTGTGTCTGTGAAAGCTGCACCTGGTCAGCCTTCACGGCCCAGACGCCCACTCTTGGTTCTAGCAGCACTTCTGAGGGCCAGGCTGCCCGCAAGGACCTCACCCCACGCGCCAAGCTGCTCGTTTCATGCCTTTCATTCTATCTCACCCCATCTCCACGGCCATGCTCCAGCCAGCAACACCTGCTGCGTCTGGTGGCTCAAGGAGAGCGTGGTCTGCTTCCCTGCAGTCAGGTCCCAGCCAGGCTCAAATGTTCCCCCTGAGCAGGCAGCTGTGCAACAGCCTCACCGCTCCAGGGGACAGGAGACAGCTGCCACGAGGCCCTGCCAGACCTGCAGGAAGGTCCCCGGCTGGGGCTGAAGCCCTCCCCAGCCCTTCCACACTTGACAGCTAAGTAAATTATCTCTAAGTTTGGGTGCAGACCTTGTAGAGCACAAGGTTGGGGCATGTGTGCACCATGGGCTGTTGCTTGCCAGTCCCAAATTCCTGCTCCTGCCCTGGTGAACAGAGGCAGGAATGCAGGGAAACTGGGGCACCGACCCCAGGCCACACCGAGGGGAGTGAAGGGCACTTGCTTCCTCACAGCCTTCACACTGAGGTTCAATTTCTCTCTCTGCCAAGGTTATTTGGCCTCCAAATTCCACAGGCTGAGTGAGCACAGCTGCTGGTTTTTATTTATTTATTCATTTATTTTTACAAGTATTATGAATACTGGACATGTGTGAACAAGTCAACGCTCTTTTTTAGTGGATAAATATGCAAGAGACAGATCAAACATTGGTGCCCCTCAGCAGGACACAGATGTCTCCTAAGGACAAAATGGTCGACCTTGTTCTCTAGAAGGTTCTTCCAGGCTCAGGGGAGTGTGTAAGCGGGTCTTCCAAAGCCGCATCTCCTGGTGCAGAGTGTGGTCCTTACCCACCACAGCCAAGACTCCAGGCGAGCACCTGCCCCTGGCCACCCGCCTTGTGAGCCTGGGAAGGGATGGCCCTGCGTGCCCTTCCTGCACACACACAGGCCCGGAGGGCTCCCGTGGCAAATTCACATGGCACGTATGGTGGTGGCGCGCCTGCGAGAGCTGCCATTTACAGTCACTTGACTCCAAAACCTCTTTAAAGAAATGGTGGAGAACGGAAGGAGAGGAAATAGAGAGCGAATGGGCCGCCTTTAACACTATAATAAATAATACTATTTAAAACCTTAGAAGGGCACAAGAAGACCAAAAAGGGTAGAGGACAGGGACAGGGACATTTTCTACAGGAAGCTGGATGGCGTTCAGGAGAGGGGCTACTCGTTTCTCCACGCCACCAGGCCAGATTCACAGCAGCCTTCCTCAGGGGCCAAATGGTGGCAATGACTCTCGTGGTCCCTGGCAACCCTGGGACACCAAGACCTCTGAGATAGGTGTAAAGTGAGGAATGACTTAGTTACTGCCTAAAAGAAGTTTCCAATAAAAGAGGCACAAATGAGTATTCCAGTGAGCACATCGTTCCCTGAGGGGGGAAAATGCAGATTCTGAGGCGGGTGACAGCAGAGAGGCACTAATTGGAACCGATGCCCAAGAGACACCAAATCCCTACAGAACAGGCCCAGGAGGCCCAGGAGTGAGGGGTGCTGTTGAGCACGTGGCCTGGGAGTCTGTGGCAAGTGCCAGCCCTCGGTGGGGCATCCAGCTGAGGCCCTTCTGCCCTTGGGCCCACATCTGTTCTCTCCAGCATTCCCTGCAGATCTGGTTTCCAAGATGAGACGCGCTCTGTGCACCCCGCAACAGATGCAGCCTCCTCAGAATGCCCTTGCTGAAGGTAGCTGATTTCAGCCCCTCCAGTGCTTCCTTCTAAGCGTCACTTGGCCCCAACACACTCTCCCACACTCCCCTGAGCCTGGAAGAGCTCCTGCGGTCTCTCCTGCCTGCCAGCCCACCGGCCCAGAATTCAGCCAGCTGGACGTGCAGAGGCCTCTCAAGTGTGCCAGGACCGTTCCCTGAGGGTCTGGCCCCAGGCGGGGCCGCCAGCTCAAGGCCCAGGGGTGCCTCCGGTCTGGGAGAGCGCCCATTCATCCTCCTGGGAGGCCGCGCCGCTTCGCATCCCCAGCACCAGAGACTTCTTTTTTTAGAGCACCTTTGAGTTCATGACAAAAATTCGAGGACGCCAAGAGGAAAGGGACAGCATGCCACCAGCACCCTGCACCAGAATCTTGCGCGCAAGTGCCTGCTTGGAGGTGCCGGGTCCCCTGCGGGCGTTCTTGTGCTGCGCCCTGTGGCGTAGCGGGAAGGTGTGGAGCTGCACCAGCTGTGCAGTGCCCTTTGGAGCATTCTCCCACCCTGCACATCCTTTGGGCTCCATCTCTTCTTCCCTGCCCCGCCCTCACCCTTGCTAACCACCGACCTTTCGCTCTGTCTATGGATTTATCATTGCTCAAGTGTCACATGAGCTGGGGGTACAGCCAGGATAAAGAGGTTAACGACATGCCAGAGGTCCCCAGGGGCCCCTAGAACCGTATGTAGAAAGCCGTCGAGCTGGGATTCCGCCGAAGCAGTCTTTTCTGAGCGCCCCTTCACTTGGGGATGACTCCGGTCTCCTCCGCGGCCTTCTGCGTCTGCTCTTCGGCCCGGCCAGGGCTGCTCCCGACTGCGGACATCATTGCACCGCTCACCTCCTGTGCTTTCCAGAGTGGGCCGTGATCCAGAAAGCCACAGCGAGTGCGCTGTCAGTTTTCAGTATCGTTTATTTATTTAACCTAAATCTTATTTTCTATATAAATCTAAATGTTTATGCAGGCTTTGGACATTGAATAAGTTTCAATAGATACTAATACAAATTTCTGGTAAATATACAAGAACTTTATAACATTAGAGATATTTACCCTAAAATCTTCCATGGCCAAGAAATAAAAAGCCAATAATTCTTGTGAATTTGACCTGAAGTGTTTGAAACTGAATTCTGACTTACTTTTCATTTCGTTCCTTCTTTTTAATGTTCCCTTGTTTTCATATTTTTAAAGTATTAAATGGAGTCAAAAAATCAAAAATAATCTAGAACTGAGGGAAAGTTTTAAATTCCTTTAGTAAAAGCCTATTAAAGCGAGTAAAAGCTTTTAAAAGAAAATGCCCAAGCATCAAGTTGAAGTTGGATTTCCTGCCTTTTTCCGTTAACTGTCAAGGAGAGCAGCACAATTCTTTGTCCCAAAGGTGGGCTCTGATGGGCTCTCTGGGTGGCAGAAGTGACCTAGAGAGGGACGCTTCTCAAATACCTGTGGTTTGCATACAATCATGTTTCCTTTTTAGTTCTTATTTGGGGAGAGGGAAGCTAGCAATTGTATATTCCTCAAAACCAAACCACCAAACACGAGAAACATATGAATAAGGAGGCCTTGGGCCAGCCAGCCAGCTCAGCAGACTAAAGCACCTGCTTGGGCAGATGCAGGGGCCAGGGTTCAAGCCCAGGCCTTCCATGCCACCCCTGCCCCTGGGGTGGACTGGGATGGTGATTAAGACTGGCATGGGGGACACACACCTATAATCCTAGCGCTTGGGAGACTGAAAAACAAGAGGATCGCTACAATTCCAATCTGCATAATGAGACCCTGTAGATCCTACACTAAATACATTTTTTTAAAAAGGAGACCTATCAAGGCAGCTAAAGGACAAGAAGGAATAGGCAAAAGCTACAATGCGCTATAGTGGCCCACTCACTCATGCGTCCAACATATGGGGGGAACAGGAATGTCACACCCAGGAATCTCACCCAGCAGCTACAGGGTGAATAACTGACAAAGCTTATTCCCATTAGAATAGAAAATAGGGAGTCCGGGGAGATGGCTCAGTGGAATAAGCGCTCCCCTGGCAAGTGCAAGGGCCTGAGTTCAATCTCTGGTTCTGCACAAAAAAAAAAAAAAAAAAAGAAAGAAAATAGGAAACAATGAAATCCCCACTATTAGAGGAGTGAAATTCCTCCTCCATGAAAATCCTCCTTGGAAGCAAACCCTAGAGAAGAAAACGTAGAAAACCGTCCAAGACCGCGAGGGCCTGAGATCCCGGCGCTTCATCCCTGGGGCACGGGCTGCAGGCCGTGGGCGCTGCGCTGCTTCTTGGCTTCCAGTTAATGTTTAACCTCCAGACGCCAGCCAGGCTGAGCAAAGAATGCGTGATGTTGGGCACAGTGAAACCTGGCCACTTACCAATGTCCACGCATTCTAGTGCCACAAAGCCTAAGAATAAAGGTTTGGCAGAAAGCAGAGCAACTGCCGCCGTAATAACTTTCATTATGATTATTTACGTTAATATCTAATAATATAATACAGCCATAGTGGCGCTGTAGGGTGCTTTTGCTGGCCTAACTCAGCCAAAACTGTTATATGTCTACAGTGTGGATGAGGCGGGCTTTCTGGGAGCAGGCGCGAGCGTCCTGAGCACTTAGCTCAGAGGTGGGGGCTGGGCCTCGCTTCTCCGCCTCACAGGCATTTCCAGAGCTCTTGCAAAGGCATCTCGAGGGACCGTTCTGTTTTGCCGACAGGACCGCCTGGCAAACCCCGCCCGTTAAGCCAAGGTACAAGTGCTGGTCCGAGGAGTCCTGCACCACAGGGTGCGGTGACACCCTGACCGCAGCCCTGCGCCAAATCACTCCCCACCTGCTAACGACAAAACAGAACAGAAAGCCCAGCTAAGATGCGAGGAAGATGGAGACAATCTGGCTTCGAGGAAAACTTGCTTGCGGTTTTGTTCCTTCCTCCCCTTATTCCTGAAATGCTGGCTGATGCCCACTGCTATCAGCCGTCTCATTGGCAGCGTGGACGCAGTCCTGAGAAGAAGGCGTGAATCGAAAGTGGCAGGGACGGTGCCTTCTGATTACATGATGGTGCCGAGCACACCGCCCACAGCTGCCTCATCTCACCGAGCTCGCTCAGCACTCGAAACAAGTCCCACTGTCCCTCGCAGCGACTGCGAGGCAGGGAGGGGCTGACCTTGCTCTGGAACCCTTGGCTCTGATCTCAGCCGTGGTCTGTGCAAGGGAGGGCTGGCGCTGAGCCCTGAGTCTGCCGCTTGCCGGTGAGGGTCCGGGGACAGATGAGCTGCCTCCGCCGGGCTAGCGACTGCACTGGTGAGCTGGTGGAGCGCTCACAGCTGTGCACGCCCCGCGTGGCTGTGGTCGTCGCTCTCGGGTTCCTGTGCCCACGGAACTCGCAGAAGCAAGGCCAGATGATGGGCCGCTGCCACGGTGCGCGAGAGCTGGGACTGGGGAGGAAGGGGTCCAGGTGGACAGGCCGGTGGGCCCCCCCCCCCCCCGGGAGACTCAGGGCATCTTCTGAAGCAGGAAGACCAGGGAGGATGAGAAGGGAGAAGAGAGAGTTAGAAGGGGTTTGTGGAGTGCAGATATGTGCTCAAGGAAGGCAAACTGTTTCTAAGAAACAAATTTTAGAAGTTTATCTCAGCCCGGCATGGCAGCTACTTGAGATGTGGTGGCCAGAGAATCACAGGTTTGAGACCAGCCTGGGCAACTAAACAAGAATGTGTATCAGAAGTTGAAAACCCACCCGAAAGGCTGGGTGTCAGCCAGTGGTGCGGCACCCGGAGCTCCACCTCCACGCCGGCCTGTAGCCGTGCGAAGATGCTGATAAGCCTGGGAAAGTGCTGCAAGTCCTCCCGGGGGGTTCTCCTAGAGGCTGTGGCACCCTGGACAAATGAAGGCAGCATCCACAAGGGGGTGGAGCTTGCGGCTAGCTTTGCAAGCGTGGAGATCTCAGGCAGTCATTTGGTGCCTGCGCACTGTGGAGCAGCGGTGGGAGCAGTTACGTCTCGGCACCAGCCTGCTGCCCCTGCCCTGCTTCCTGTCTGTCTGTCTGTGCCCCTGCCCGGTGCAGGCACAGTGCTCCCATTAGGAGGAAGAGCCTAGAGCAGAGCTCTTTTTCTTCTCAGGGCTTCCAGCAGCCTTGGGGGACAGAGTTTGCTGGAGGAAGCTGGCTTCTGAGACTGTGGTAGCTGCTGGGACTGCTGTCCCACGTGCTCAGTGTCCGGAGGCCTCCCACGGGGCTCCCTCCTGCTGTGCATAGCAGAGGCTGCAGCGCCATTCATTTTATGTCCTTCTATGAAAACGTCTCCTCAGTCCAAGTAGACCATTTGATTTAAAAAACAAAAAACAAAAAAAAAAAAAAAACTGATTTCTATCCAAGCCACCATGCATGTGCTCCAACCTGCTGCTCCAGGCACCTTGGCTGCTTCTTCCCATCTCACCTGGGGACAAGCAGCCCACACAAAAGCCGAGTGCCTGATGTGGTAGAAGAAATGCCCTGTTCTGGTAAGAAAGACGTTACCCCCTTTCTCCCCAACATCCCGAGAAAGAGCCAAATGTTAAACATTTTCAATAAAAATTGCAAACTTACAGTGTGAAGTTTTTTAAAGTGAAATTACATCTACTTTTTTTTTTTCTCCAGAAAAAGGCAGTGGTGGCCTTAAAAGTATCCAAGAAAGAGTACCTCATACCCTGCTGTGTGACTTCAGAGCCAGAAAGTCCTGGTCACAGATTGCAAACCAGGCCTGGGTTTGTTTTCCTGTCCCTTCAGTGCTGTAGCTGCTTAGAAAGCCAGCTCTTCTAGGTCAGCTTTTCTTTAATGGGACCTGATGCCATCTTCCACAATCACTGTGTAACTTTCTGCCTCACTAGAAACTAGTTACGTCCTGGTTGACCACTGTTCCCCTAAGAAAACCTAGAAATGTCTCTTGAAATAAGTGTGAAAAAGCTTACACCAAAATACATACAAATTGAGCTTCCCAGTCTTAAAATCAGAAATCTGATATGCTCCGAAATCTGGCATAATGTCACTGATAGAGAATTCCTCACCAGTCTTGTGTGTGCATGGGGGAGACGGTCGCCGTTAAACATAAATGCACTGAAGTACCCTACCATCGCCTTCCAGGGATGGCAAGGTGTGTCCAGGACACATGAACTGGCTCGGATACATCCCAAGACAGACACCTCGTGATGCAGATGTAAGTGTGCCAGGGTCCAAGGCTGCTGGTCCCAAGCATTTTGGATATGGGATGCTTAGTGCATACTTGCTTGTGCCATATTTTTACTCCTCTAGAATTGAGTGGGTGTTTCCATCCTGGTAGTCCTTAGAAATACCAGCAATGGGGACAAGGACCGCACAGACGCCATGATCATTCTCTTTAGATTTGCCATCAGGGGTTTTCTAAGTGGCAGGTCACACTTGATGACATCAGGAGCCATCAAGGGCCAGACAGGAGGCGATCAGTGGGGCTTGGCACTGTCCTTTGTGAAGAGCACGTGGCCCTGTAGGGTGAGCAGTTCTGGAGCAGAGGCTCCTCCAGATGTCAGCGTTGTAATCTGGTGCCTGCACTGAGCCCTGCTGCTTCCCTGCGCCTGCCGGAAAGGCCACAGCCCCTGCTCTGTACTGCTCTTAGCCTGACTTTCAGGAGTCCTTTCTGATTTGTGGTTCATAACTTTTTATAGACTTCTGAGAGAGGGCTGGCACACGGGGGATTTACGGCTGGTGTTCAGTGTCTGTGAGCCTTTTTGCTCTAATCTGCCTTTCTGTATGGTCCCTGGAGCTGCCGGAGATGAGGCACTTAGATCAGGGGGGTTTGCTGGAGAGCTCCAGAGTCTGAAATGGAAACTTTGTGTCTCCAGCGATTCTGAATGGCAAATGTGTTTCCAATTAAGATAATCTGGTTGTCAGTATCCCCAGCATACCAGAGTTGAAATGAATTCTAGTTCCTCCTTGACATGGGTCTGATCAAAATCAAATGTTTTTGCTATGAAAACATACTCCATATATAGCTGTCTTTTCACTTTGCGCCAAATGTTTATTAACTTATTTCTATAATCTTTTACAGATCTCATGTTATAACAATACGGCTATGGAAACACGCAGATCTTCATTTTTCAGCACATATGAACCCAATTTTAGCCAAAAACAAAGCACGTATTTCCAGCAAATGAACAAAACATTGAAGCATACAGACAAAAGAATGCTTACATTACGGTGGTTATTCAATCAGCTTGTGATTATGGCAAAACATTTCCAGCGTAAAACATTTGCTGAACACATGCTTGGCAGCGTTCCGGAAATACTTTCCTAAGAACATCAAGAGGACATTCTTAATGCAAAATTGCTGCTGTGCCTGCAGTGTAGAAGGGAGCCCAAGAAACATCAAGAAAGGATTAGCTATCGCACTGGCGCTTTATCTCTTACATACAACGCAAGTTTTAAAACTTTGGGTAGAAATTGGAATCAAAATCTTTTGTAAAACATTCCTGGGAAAGCCAGTGTCTAGGAATGTCTGAGAACTCGTAGCCTGCACTGAAGGCCGCTGGCTAGGCCCTCTGCTGCACTTCCTTTGGCCAATGCTGCACTGCCGGCAGAAACAAGCAACTAAATCAAATAGCCAGATACTTAGTTCCTACACTAAAAGTAATTTACTGTTTAAACATTTTATAGATAGATAGATGTAAATGTATGTATAATGTATGTAAGTATGTAGTAAATTTAAATTATATATATATATATATATATATATATATATATATAACTGTACAAAATTTAAATAATCTAAGTGGCTCTTAAGTTTACATCTGGTAAAATCCATGTGGCAGAACAATCAGCTGATTTTTTTTTTTCTGTACTGGGGATTGAACTCAGGACCTTGTGCTTGCCAGGCAGGATCTTAAGCCACTGAGCTATCGTCTAAACAGTCAACTTTCTTTCTTTCTTCCTTTCTTTCTTTCTTCCTTCCTTCCTTCCTTTCTTCCTTCCTTTCTTTCTTTCTTTCTTTCTTTTCTTCCTTCCTTTCTTTCTTTCTTCCTGGTACTGGGAATCAAACTCAGCACCTCACATGTGCCAGGCAGGCACTTGCACCCCTGAGCTTGGCCAGCCTGTATAGACATGGTGATCATTGGAGCTGGGTGCTTACATGCTGCAGAGGCTCCTGGGCTTGGTTCTTGGTGCTGCTTAACAACTTTTCAGTGCTGAGAAGATGAAGAAATACATCTAAATGACTTTTCCATTTTTCCCTTTCAGTCTAGTATTCAATAAGTTACATGAGATAGTAATTTCCCATCAAACAAGCTTTGCATCTAATAGCATTGCCCAACCACAGCCTGAGGAGGACAGTCTGGGCATGTTTACAGCCAGGCAGTCTGAATTATGGCACTTGAAAGTTAAATGCATTAAGTACATTTTTTTTATTTAACACTGTAAATGAAGAAGCATCTCTGTTCATATCTATAGCTGCACTGTAGCTTATTAATAATTTTGTATTAATAGCCTTCTAATTTATTCCTGAGATCATTATTGTAAGTGATACTAATGGTAAGCATCCTTGATCCTTTGCAAATCTGACTTCTTGTCTTACAGGAAACTGAGACTCCTTTTGGTGCGCTGGAAGTCTCAGACGGACATGAGCGGTGATTTCTCTTTTCTCCTGGGAAATGGACTTGACAGCCCCAGTCTGTGACCTCGAGCAGCAGCTCCACGAGTGCACACAGCCCTGTCTGGGTGGAGAATGTGCACTCACAGAAACAGAGCACCCAGTGTTTCGAGCCGCCTCCGAAAACCTCTCTTCTGTTTACATGGAGACAGCTCTCCTGTGGTGCACAGCACTCTACTGACCTGGGAGGGAAGAGCGAGGAATCTCAGCTGACATACTTGTGCCGCGTACTGACAGCTTTTAATTATGCTTGTCTCCTGAAAAAAAGCCTTGTATTTTAAGGAATTATGTTTGAACCAATGATGCTATTGTCAGGTAGACTTTCCCTTCTCAGGAAGGAACTTCCCCCTCGGGTCTTCTTGTTAACAAAAAGAAACTCAATATTTGGATTGTTTACTTTAAAAATAAAGAGCCAATAAAAAATCCAAAGAAAATATTTCCAAGATCACCAAGCCATTTTAAAGAGCAGAATAAACTCTTTCTGCTAAAGAAATAAGTTGACCCAATCACATTGATGTGTTTAAAAAAGATCCAAAGGGAAAAGCAAAAGATCACTCTGAGATTGAGGTAGAAAGGCCAAAAATCATTTAGGGTTTCCAGAAAACTGGAGACAAAGTCAGTAGGAAAAGGGGCCTTTGTTTACAATGGAACTTGAAATTCAGAAGAAAAATTCTATAAGTCTCTAGAGCCTTCTGAAGACCTGCTAAGGGTACAAGTGATGAGTGAAATGGTTTGGAGAAGAGAAGGGGAGGGGAGGGGAAAGGAAGAAAGAAAGGAAGGAGGGAAGGAGGGAGGTACAGGTTTCCTTAGACACCTTTATGAAGAAAAGGGGCCATGGGTGATTCCCAAGCAAGTACAAGTCATCCCATGAACTTTTCTGAGCACCACAAAGGAGTATGAAGGCTTTCTCTCTCCTTTCAGGCCCCTGGGTTTTGTCTGATGCCCATAGAGACCACAGTTCTGTCTGGTTTTGCCTAATGTCACTGTTTGTCTTACACTATGCGTATGCCTACCAGGGCCTTTATGTTGTCCCCAATTCCCCTTGTCTGAATGAGAATCCAGGCATTCCTCAAAGTCACTCGGACTTTCCATTTCCACAAAAGGATGACCAGGTGTTGAGACCAGTCCTGCTGGGAAGGGGCAGAAATCAGCTTCCTCCAACAGAAGGTGTAGCTGAGAGGGGTCAGGGCTGCAGCGTCTCCTCCTGACCCAAGGTCTCCCGCCCAAGGGCCACACCTCCTGGTATGCTATTACTGAGTTGTCTTATATGTCACAGGAATTTCCTCAGTATCCCTCGTTTAGCTCTGAACCTTCAGGAAGGAAGATTTTGGCCACTCAAGATGCATTTTAGTTATCCCTAAGTAGAAATATTATCTTCTTGAGGAGCCAAACAACTCTTCCTCAAAGCTGATTTCCTAGGGGCCCCAGAGATCTTCTACATGAAATGAAAAGCTACAAGAGGCAAGCTGAAAATACTGAGATTTCCATGGTAATTTTTATCTACAATGCTAAAGTACAAGAGCCAGCCAGCTTGAATAATTTATAGGGGGACAGTCTCCACAGCATCTACCCACAGCTTTGCTTTAGCAGATTCCTATTCCTCTCACATAATTGCACTCCATCTTGCATTAAGATGTTTACATTCTGAAATGCCGCTGCAAATCAAAAAGTAATGATGCGGGTTTTCATAATTACAATCAAAAGCTCAATCCCCTGCATTTAGTCAAAAGATATGTGGACTGGAAACTCTTCACCTCATTACAGAGAATCGCTATCATTGTCAGAGTCATTTCACCCTTTGTAGTTTTTACTAAACGTTTATTGTGTGCAAATACCATGCTGAGTGTTCACAAACACCATCTCCTTTAATGCTCACACAGATCTGGGAGGCAAGCAGTAGGAGTAGATGTCTGTTTCATATATAAGAAAACCAAAAGCACAACACCTGGACCATGGTGAGACAGCTACTCCGCAGCAGTGCTAAGGTGCAAATTCAGGTCTGCTCGACGCCGTGACTGCTGCTGTAGGCCGGCCAGTGCTGTAACCCAGTTGACATCAAATCACTAGAAATTATGCTAGGCGCCCCATCGAGGGCCTCTGAGGGCATTTCAACCAAAAGATAAACTCAACAATAAGATCTGAAAGCTTGAGATCTGGTGTTTCATTTCCTATTCTCTCTGGTTCGTGTATCCTGGCACTCTCTGAGTCCGTGTCCATCTTTACTGAAGAGGTATTATAATTTTCCAAAAAGTTATTGCTGGTATTGTCTCCCTTTTCATAGTTAGGATAGCACCTGGCCAGACAGCTTTTCCTAGAATATAAATCAGTGTTGTGTCTCCAGTTGAAATTGAAAATAGCCACTTGTAAGAAATGAGAAATTTCTTTTAGTTAAATGCTAAGCTAGAGTAGATTACAGGAAAATTTAAAATCATGACAAATTTTATTTCAGTGAGACCAAGCTACCCAAGCAATCTCTTTGTACTCTTACATGCAGTGATCTTCACCAAAATTTAATTTATATTAATAACTGAAGAAGAGAATATGCGGTGGCAATATTTGCCTATAGAAGTTGACCAGTCATAGAGGAATACTGTTCTAGAATGTTCTAGAACATTGGTTCTAGAATGCTCTCAAGGCCCCATGTGTTTAAAGTTTTGTCCCCAGTTTGTCACCTCTGGGAAGTGGGGAAACTCTAAAGTATAAAATCTGATAAGAGGTGTCAGGTTGTTGGGGTGTGCATACACAAGGGAGTGGGCATCAGCTCTTCTCCCTCCTCCTCCCTGAGGTGAATGGAGTTCTTCCAGACCATAGTACCATCTTGATGGCCTTTGCCCTCATAGTCCTAAACAGCAGGACTATTGGTCATAGGCAGAAATCTCCAAAACCATCAGTCCAAAGAAACCTTTCGCCTTTGCAATTGGATTTATCTCAGGTATTTGCTACAGTACTGGAAAGCTAATGAACACTAGAAGGCAAAGCCACCACTGGTTAAGCCCAAGGGCCAAGTACTGAAAAAACTGAAGGGTTGGATACCAAGGCAACCCAATACTTGTGTGTGTGTGTGTGTGTGTGTGTGTGTGTGTGTGTGGTCTTCTCAGGAGTCTGTGAGTGGTACATGCAGGGACGTGTGTGGGAGGAGCCTGAGTATGTGGGAGGAAGCAGTGTCTGCAAAGGGCCACTCTGTATCTTTGAGGTCTCTTCTTTCTCTGCAGAATATGATCTTCTTGGATGAGGGTCATCACTGATGGGAGGTAGCCCTAAATACTATTTCAAAGGTGTACACTTAACCTTGCACACCTGGTAGCTCTCACCCACATGCAAAGGCACTACAGTGAGCTTCTTGCCATCTACCATTGTCTGAGTTACCTTCTTGTCACTTGGACAAAACACCCAACACACACTTCTTCTGGGAGGAGCAGTTTCTTTTGGCGGCTCGGTTTTGGAGGGTTTGGTCCATGGAAGACAGGAAGCACATGGCAGTAGGGAGTAGTGACCGAGAGCTTCTCACATCCCAGCTGCCAGCACGCAGGGAGTAGGAGCGAGCACAGGAGGGAAGGAGCCTTCCAGGACACACCCCAGCCAGAAGGCCAGCCCCACTCTCCAGCTGCTAGCAGCCAAAGAGCCAGACATTCCAACAATCTTCCAGAACCCCACCCGTGAATGCACGCTACTGGGGAGGTATCATCGCCATGGAACCATCTGTGCGCAACCTCTTTAAATATCTTGGGACTGAGGCATGACCACTGCTCAGCTGTGGGCTAACCCACTGTGGCTGGACCTCCACATTTTTGCACTTTGCTATACGGGCAGAGCCAGTGAGTCCTCCTGTCTGTGTTCAATGCAGACTCTGCACCCAGCAATCTGGAGAATATGTAGCACTCTCTTTGGCTCTGCAAGTTGCTTGAGGGAGTGAGTAGCCATACATTTCTCTACGGAAGAACTGGGAGACTCCGCGCCATGAGGACTTGTCCCATGGAGTCATCTCCTGTGGGCCTGAGCTCATCTGGGGCCACTGGATTAGGTCTCCAGGCACTGTGCAAACGTGGCGGGTGGCCTGGATGGATGGCTGCCTCCGGTGTCCTGATCAGACTCCCCTGGCCTCTTGGGCTTCTATTCACTCAGGAAACAAGTGATGATTTTGGTGCTTTGATTCACTTAATGCATGGTGCCTCCTCCTAGGTTTGAAATGCCAGCCACATGGGGCAGAGTTTAGGGCAATATCTTATCTAACCTTCTGCTAAAGGAAATGGAGAGTTCTTTAGTTCACCACTGCAGGACACAGAGCTATGCACTTTATGTTTCCTCCAAATGGCCTATGTTAGCCACATCCTCCAGCTCCTCAGGGTGAGGCCGTATAACACATCACCCGTTCTAACAGGTATGATCTTTTCCTAATGAGTTACACTTTGCTTCATTCTAGTTAGGTCACTGGTGGCCAGGCAGTATGAAGGACTTGTGCTGTCTGGTGGGGTAGAGTCCTCTTCAGATAAAGGGATAATAGTGACAGAGAGGAGTGGCCACTTGTGCTGGTTCATGGCTCAAAGGAACCTTGGAATTCACAGCCCACCTTAGATGTCTTATGACATGTCACACCTTTTCAACCAAGGGCCCAACCAGGGTGTGGCAGCTGGTCAAGGATGAGATGTCGATCTCCTCTGGAACTGAGATAGATTTCTAATTCCTGGGCTGGGTTACAGCCTCAGCCGTCCCTCTGCAGGAGGCCTGAGTCTCCTCATGAGCTGACACGGTGGCTCAGTGGCTTTCACACTCAACACAAATTGATGATTAATCACTGCAGTAGGCAAAACAATGGCCCAAAAGGTGCCCACATCCTAATCCCCAAAGCCTGTAGGAAGAGATCCTCACAGCTATGGAGATGTTGGGTATTTGGAGAAGGGCGATTGGCCTAACTTACTAGGGTGGGACTGGCACAATGCAGAGGGCTGCTCAGAAGTCATGAGGGTTGGAGAGAGAACCAGACTCTGAAGAGGCCAATGGAGAGGCAGTTGCTTCCTGTAGGCCATGGATCAAGGCTGCGTGGCCTCTGCAATTGGAACGGCACAGGGTGGTTTGCACAACAGAGTCCCCCAACCAGGACATTCTGGATGGCAGCTTGGCAAGAGCACCTAGGCCCACTTTGGACTTCTAACTTCCAAAACTGCGAGGTGACAGATGTGTGCCATTTCAAGTTGCCCAATTTGTAACTAGCAATAGGAAAGTACACGCTCGCGCTTCAGTCTTTCTGCAGTCTCAGCCTTGACTGGCTGCTCTCCTCTGCAGCTTGACATCTGCCCTGAATAGCTGTGTCCTGAGAGCCTTGTGCTCACAGTCAGCGTTTTGGGGAGCCAAAGGGGACAGGGTGCCCCATCCACAGGTGGCTGGTCTACAGATGAGTGTACAGCTAAGGTGCTGGGGTGGGAAGACCTCTGGTCAGAAGAGGCTTTCGCATGGCAGCCTCTTCTATGGCCTGAAGGTGTGTCCTGGGGCGTGGCCCTCCCTGCCCCATGCGTCTTCTGTTTGTTCTCTATGTCCTGGCTGTCCTGATGTAAGCTGCTCTCATCCCAGGCCCATCATGTCACCTCTGCCCTGAGCCAGCCAACCAGAGCCTGAAGCCTCTATAAACTGTGATCCAAAATAAGCCTCTCCCCTTCATGTTACTGGCATCAGGGAACATGTCTCAGCCATGGAAGGTGGGAGGGACACTAGAGCTTCCCCCAGCAGCTCAAATGCCAATCCCCGCACCTCCTGCTGACCCATTTCCTCCCACCAAATCCCATCCAGAGTCACCAGCCCTGGAACTTAAACCACAGTGCTGCCACATGCCAGGGCCGCTGCCAACAGGCAGGGACTCAGGGCCAGCTGCTCAGTGGGTGCCGCAGTGCCAGTGCCCATTCCTATGTTCTTGAGCCATGCCTATCAGCAAGGACACATGCCATGCCCCTCGAGAAACTCCAGGAAAGGCTGGCCAGATAGCTCAAGAACCTGCATAGGCAGACGCAGGGACTGAGGTTTGATCCCCAGCATGCCGTGTCAGCCCTGACCCCGGGGCTGGGCTGAGAGGGCAACTGAGACTGGCCGTGGTGGTGTACACCTGTAATCCCAGTGCCTGGGAGGCTGAACACAGTCAGATCACCATATATGTGCATATATATTCCAGGGAAGAGCTCTGTGCATGAGCTTTGACTGGAAGAGCCCTGGTGCAGCAGCAGTTGTGGGGACTCCAGGAAGGGGGTGTGGGGGGAGTGCTGAACGGTGATGAAGCAGAAGCAGAGAGCTTGATATATCCCACGCGGAATGCTACAGACAGAACTGCCCTGCCCTTTTGCTGTGAGACAGCAAGAGGACCTGGTCACTCCCTGCCAAGTCTTCTGGGCTTGACCTAAGTGTTAGGTGCAGCTGAGAAGCAGAAATAAGGGGAAGATCCTTTATTAACTCTGAAGATATGGAGAGAATCGAGGACAGGGAGAGGGGGATCCTCTGGCCTGAGACAGGGAGGCTGAGACTCTATAGACTTTAGCTAGGGGCAGCTGGAGGGGTAGGTTCAGTGACACTCAAGGAGCTGACTGGGGGCTCCCTTGTGTGGGTGGAAAGGAAGTTGTGTCCAGAGCTGGAGTGGGGAAGAAGGAGGAGGTCAATGGGGAGATGAGATGTTGTTTGGGGGATTCAGCTATGTTGGATCAGGGCCGTGATAATTTAGCAGTCTGTACTCAGCCAGAACCAGGTCAAGCTCTTGGTCAAGTTTGTGGGCTTGGCCCTCACTGGGTTGCCTGAGAGGGCGGCTCGCTCCGTCCATCCAGGATGTCCCCACAGCAAGACCACGTCCACATCTCTCATGGTCCCAGAGGCTGGAAGTCCAGGGTCAATGCGCCGTCAGATTGCGCATCTGGCGAGGGCCCTTTCCTCACAGAGGGAGCCTCCCACTTCTATTGAGAAGGTCACTGTCAAGGGCGTCACCTCACAAAGCTTTTGGGCCTGAGAGACACAAAGATAGCCGCAGCAGCAGGAACAGTCTTGGGAAAGGGCTTTCTTCAGCCTGAGGGAAGCACCCAAGAGGACTCAGCCACGCCGACAGGATGGGCTGCCAACACTCTGCAGCCGATACGTCAACGTGGAGGAGCCCAGCAGTTCTTGTCCCGTGTGCTTGAGGCACTCATGTGTGTAGGTGGGGTGTGTAAAAGGCTGAGTGTGTGGCGTGGTGCAGTGTGTGTGAGGTTGTGGGTGGTGTAAGAGTACGTGGCATCTGTGGAGATGGGGTGTGCGGTGTCATCACAGCTGTCACCTGTTGATTTGAAGCCTCTCGGCTCAGCTGTGGCTGGCCTTAATGCTATCCTGCCCCCTTATCTGCTGAGGCTGGTGGTGGCTTCTTGCCCTTCCGGGATCACCAACTGTTCATCTTCTCAAGGGCGCACAAGGCAATTGTCCTTGGCTTGTGCCCTTTGTCACCACCCTTTCCGACATAGCGCTCTGTCCCTTTCCAGGCTTAGTTCTGGCCTTGTCCCTTTCTCAGTTGCTCCTGGGAGATGAGACCATAGTTGTTCTAGTTCCTCTTCTTCTCAGGTATCAAGAAAAGGAATGGTCCTGAGTTTTATGGAGTCATGAACTCACACATGCACCCACACACGCACACACACACGCAGCCCCACACACTCAGCCCCATACACTCAGCCACACACACACACTCAGC